>JAAAKQ030148822.1:0-13014 GCA_010016005.3 Zanna intricata
TAGAACCTTTTCGAAATAAACATGCTGGATAAATGTCCATTATTTAGTAAATACCCCTTAAAATGTTTAAACAAATAAAATAAAAATGAAAAAAAATTGTTAGATTCGTTATTTATTAGTTCTATACATATAAAATTTGTAATAAATTCAACCCGCGAAATAATATTAAGATACAATACTTAAGCGTATTAAATAATTAAAAACGCACTAAAAAATAATTCACAATTCAGAAGACGTGTAAGATAATTGTTTGACCTCATACAGAGCGATTTAAAATAGCACGCTGATCTCTTGCAAAATGATTCTATAGCCAAAAATTCGAAAAATAAAAGTCAGAAAACGGTTCTTTAGCGAGTTTCGGCTTGCGAAACATATCACTCTGCTTTCTGCTTTATCTCCTGAAATTAAACCGTACTAAACTTCTTATGGTACAAATTCAGGAGTAAATTTAGTGCCTCTTTATGGTTTTTTTAATTGAATAAAAGTGATCCCAAAAATCTAACTTAAATTTAAAAAAAAAACGGGCTAAAAGGTTTAAAAAGGTGTAAAAGGTTTAAAAAAAACACGAAAAAGGTTTTTTCGGAAAATACATATTTTTAGGTTTGGAATAAAATATTTTTTTTATTTTATTTCAAATCATTTTTCCTATTTTGTGTGTTTTGTCTCTAATTAAAGTTGTTGGACTTCTCAAATTTGTGTTTATAGACATTACAGATATATAGATAACAATGACAATAGACATTATTATTATTATTATTTTTTTTTTTTTTTTTTTTTTACTTACGGAACCACCGTTAGGTATATCTTTCGAGGATGAGATGAATGTTTGTAGGGTGTGTGAAAATGCCATGCCTGACCGGAATTCGAATTTGAACCCGGTGTGTTGACACTCATCTGTTAGTATAAATCTCAGAAGACAACCAGTACACCTGTTTCTTGTACCGTCAATCGAGACCAGCACTCTGGACCTCACGGCATACCTCTAACGTAACTTCAGTCCATCGTAACGTAACGTAAATCAGTCCATTCGCTACAAAGATTCCTTCTGTCAGTCTGTCGGTGAAGATAACCCTGAATTCTTCCAGAGTTCAAGAGCCCAGCTTTAATCCTGCTTTGATGGTTCGGATTGATTTCGTACGAGGTCACTGAGAAAGCGATATATGTCCGATCACTTAAGGGTTCTTCCTCTAAGCGTGTGTAAAAATGCCATGCTTGATCGGGATCTGAATTCGAACACGGTACCTCCGAAAGAAAAGCAAACTTTTTTATAAAGTTATTTAGAAATTTTTATCTGTTTATTTTTAAAATAACAATGTTACTTTATTTCAAACCTAAAATAACCTATTTCCCGAAAAGAGTTTTCGTGTTTTACCCCGTTTTTCTTAAAATCTAAGTGAATTAGAAAAGCCTAGGACCACTCTTATTAAATTTTTTCGATCACAGACCATAAAGATGAACCAAATTTATCCTTCGATTTGTACCCTCAGAATTTTAGTACGGTTTAATTTCACAGAGGAACCAGAAAGCAGGGTTAAATGTTTTGTGAGCCAAACGGTTTTCTCAGCTATGTTATACGATTTTTTTTTTCTTAGTTTTGGCTATAGAATCATCTCTTGAGAGATTCCTTGCAATTTGGGATCACCCAGTATTTATATACTCCTTTAAGGGAGATCCAGAAAACAGATTTATTTTAAATTTACCATTTCATCGATAAGATAATATTTGTTTGTAAAATAAAATATTTAATTTTAGTTTTTAATAAATTTTCGGAAGAACAGGCTCTGTAATTAATAAAAGTTATTTTACGCAAAGAATCTTTGTCGTACGCCAAAATATTGGCGTATGACTGTTCTGTTTTCTAGTCATATAAAAGTGGATAACGTTATTTAATAAGCGGCTTCTTTTCAATAAAATTCCATAAACACTTGGATCAGTAATTGCATTTGCCTGTATACACACACGCACACGCGCCCGCGCAGATACACACACACACACACACACACACAGAGTTTACTGACTGTTCCTACTACATCATTTCCTCGGTCTGCCTTTATCACGTCTTCCACAAGAAACATAACTTAAAACTCATTTCGGGATTCTATCATCTTCCATACAATTCAAGGTCTCTGTTAATTTACTGTTATTTAAACCAATCCTTTCATTAACGGAGAAAATATTCCTATCCGTCTGAATATCTTCATTTCTTATTTTGTCCATACGACTCAATCTCTGCAATGCCGTCAAAAAACTCATCTTTCTTCCTTGGAACCTACTGTAATTTGGATATTTCAACACACAGGCTTCCCTTCCCTAAAGTAAAATAGCTTTATGGTTGTAAAGCTCATTCTGACCCTCATTCTTGGAGGGAATCAAGGATAATATATATTTCTATCTGAACTAGTAGTCCAGATAGGAATATTTTTAATTTAAAAGTAATAATAACAACTTGGCATTGTTTGAAGTGCTTCAAAGCAAAATATACGGTCTGATTTTGTGGCTAATAAACTAATTTCATAAATCCAAAAAATTTTGTTAAATTTTACCCGCAGATATTTGTTAAATTTTTCTTTACCCGCAGATATTTCATACTGCGGGTAAAGAACCTATAAATTAAAATTTTCAAGTTATTTTTAAATACTCGTATTCACAATCAGTTTCATCTGCGTAGAATGTAACAGTGAATCGTTCAAAATGTGGCAAAATACACAAATAAAGAAGTATCTATTAAGCAATATAAGAAAGTGAGCTAACAAAGAAAATCTGTCAGGAATAAAACAAAATGAATTCACCCGAAGCCCAATGAGATACTGAGATATTTATACGTAATTAATAAGATATGAAGCCGGCCTCGGTGGCGCGAGTAGTAGCGTCTCGGTCTTTCATCCGGAGGCCCGGGTTCGAATCCCGGTTAGGCACGGCATTTTCACACACGCAACATATCATTCATCTCATCCTCTGAAGCAATACCTAACAGTGGTCCCGGAGGTAAAATAAAAAAAAAAAAGATTGAAAGGAACAAATGAGACAAAAACAAATATAGCTATGCAAAAAATCTTTGTTATCAAATAATTGCGTTAATAACTTGTATTTTATATCGACTTTGTTGTAATTATTATTTGTTTTAAAATCGTTGAGAAAAAGGTCGTATTAGATCTATTTTTCTTTAAGGTATCTTATATAGGAAGTAATATAAATATTTAAAAGTCGATCTCCGTGAAGGAGAAGTTGCGTCTCGACCTTTCATATGGAAATCCTGGATTCGAATCTCAATCAGGCACGATATTTTTCATATGCTACAAAATTCCACATTCCATATACGCGTACAAGCAACCTTCTACGGAATTCATCAATCAAAAAGTAAAATAAATAAATTTAACGACCAAGACCGGTCGGTGAAAGATTTTTTTAGATATATATAGTCATAAACGAAAACTGTCAAAGATATCAGATTGATATCTTTGAATGAAACGTAGTATGAGTTTTTATGACAGCATCAAAAAGAAAAGACGTGCAAAAAGTGTAAATTGGTCCGATTAACAACTCGTATCATGACTTTTTGATAGAGAGAGTAGTGAATTATGTTCTATAGAACCATATAATTTAAATAATCTTAGCTGTAAGAGTGTCTGTATGTCCAAAATTGTAGTTAATCGAGTATTATTTCTAAATAACATGTTTTGATAAGTGTGCTGCTAAAGGGTATAGTTGGTGGCAAAGTAAAAATAATTAATTTTGATTTATTGAATGCTTGGAAAATTGTAAGTCTTTTCAATAGCAATAATTTATACGAGACCGTACACATATCTAAGAAATTTTAAATAATCTTTTTATACTTTTTATATTGCAAATTCTTTTTAAACTCTCGGATTAATTTATACACAATTTCATGCAAATAAAATATATAGCGATTAATATTTTTTTATTCGAAAGTATAATCATGCATTAGTAAAAATAATAAGTTTTAGTGAAAACTGACAAATTATGTTTATTTATGATCAGTTCCCGTGGTCCAACCATAAACAGATCATATTATAATAATAATATGATACGAGGTTCGTAATGAACTCCCATAATAATTCAATCAGTACTTAATTACGTCGTGAGAAACTGTTAGTATCGGTAGCGTACGGATGTTTCTCGTTTTTTGTTCCCGTTTACGGTAATTTTTCTCGCGGTTATAGTTGCCAGTTTATTTCGTGTTAGTAGTCCTATAAGCGAGATCAAACTAGAATCGTATGAGATAGCTATGGGCACGAGCTAGGGCCTGCCATCTGAACTAGACACAGACATAAAACGGTAACAGAAATGAAATAAGGTCTGCCGTGCTACGTTAAGGGGAAAAAACACATTAGAGGGTAGTAGGCCCAAGTTAAGCTTAGTTTAGTTTTAGGCAAGGAGGGTTACCAGGAGGAAGTAGGTTAAGAATTAGGGTAGTTTAGAGGAAATAAAGGCGAGTTTCTATATAAAAAAAAAAAGATGGGACGAAACGTGGCGCTCAGAGAACGGAAAGCAGTCTGTTTGCTGAGGATGCCTCAGTCTGGAACACACAGAAGAGTGTTCTCATTCCTATCTTCATCGGATCGGGGCACTTCTGATGACGCATCTGGGCCCCTCTAAGATATGAGAGACTACGTGCAGGTGGGGGAGGGGCACTTGCGCATTTTTCAATGCACATGCCGCCCCTTTAGATTAGGCTAGTAGGGCGGGACGGGTAGCCTCTTGGTGGAGGAACGTGTCGGCTTCCCACAAGCGGGGAATCGCCACGCTCTAACGATACCAAGAGGACCCCGAAGGGAGGCTCCGCTACAGGAGCCCAAACAGGAAGTGCAAAAGATAGGTTTAATCTGCTGCAGGGCTGGCCGATGTCATGCCGAGAGGCGATTCCAGCGTCCCTGAAAAACGGTGAGGGAGATTTAATCGGTAAAGGGTGGGAGCAACACTGTTCATGGATGCCACGGCTCCATGTTCTAGTGTCCACTTAGGTTATACTAGGCCAGAGCGGCTAGCGCCCTAGTTTCGAGTCCGACACACCCTGCGAAGACCCTGCACGGCGTGCGCAAATGCATTCCTACCTTCATTGGTTAAACAAAAAAAAAAAAAAACTAGAATCGTATGAGTGATTTTCTTCTTTCTTTTTCATGTACGTGTGACTTTTGTAAGGATGTTTAACTTACATAATAATAATAATGGTCAGTGATTAAGGACTATTTTATCTTACCGGTGATAAACAAATATTACTCTGTTTATTGTAAAGCGAACAAACTTTAATCGGTATTTATATTACCGAAATTCGGAAGGTAGTTCTGTCCCCCCCCACCAGGGGATCACCGCTTCTGATTAATCTCTGAATCGTCCATTGGAGTCCCACAGGTATTACACGTCTCTGTGTTATACTGAAAGACGGATATCTGGGTATATCATACTATGGTGAGAGGTTTTAATCGGTGAAGCCCAACACGGCAGTGTTGGGCTTCACCGATTAAAACCTCAGGCAGGAGGCGGCTGAAAGAGCTTTCCCTCCTCCGGCGGGAAAAATCAATATTTAATGATAAACGAAAAAAAAACGAAAGTTCTTCAATAAACAAATAAATAATCAATAAAATAAAGAAATATACAAGAATAAATACATATGTATACTCGTTCATAAGGAAGCTCAACAAATGCCGTTAATGAAACGATAGAGTGGTAAAAATGATCATAGTAACGAGAAAAAAATAGCAAGAACACTAAACAAAAGTGTAAAGAAATAAACAGAAACAGTAATATCAGCATCGGTGATAATAATTGTAATATGTCATTCAGTATGGCCCAAGTCTAGTGTGGATATATTTTAGTGTCCTGACTGGAGGAGAACCTTCGGACGTCCACCTTTTATCAAACAAGTTGATTGCTAGGTAGTTGACGTAATTTTCTAAACGTAAGAGATGACGTATCTACTTTATGTGAGAGATTATGATTTATTTACAAAATACCACGGACTGTTTATCAAATAATAGAAACTAAATTAAAATAAATAATAATTGAACTTTTCTTATATAACGATATACAACTAATAGATAGTTACAAGTTTAAAACATTAATTCCTTTCTAATGAATGTTCTTATCTGCAGATGTCAGTTTGTCTAGATTTTTATCGTTAACCTTTTACCTAAATTTTTTAATTTCTATATCTGTATTCAAAGTATGGATTTATTTTTTAGACTTCTGATATAATTTCTGGAAATTTAAACCAAACTACAGTAGCAATCTTCGAAAAAACATTATTATTTTCATATCCAGGACCGAAGTCTTAGGTTCTCTATTTTAATGATTAAATACAGTCTGTATGATAAACACACTTACATTTTGAAAAAATTAATACAATGTTAAATATGTGGTAATAATAAGTAAAAATATTAAACCTTTTGTCCAGTCGAAAGATAGAAAAATTTAATTATAGGCTCAACCAAAATGTTTTTGAAAAAAAAATCTATCGCAACAATATTTCACATGGTGATTTTGAATCTCAATATGTTTGGCATGCCTTTTGCTCTCCTGATAATCTCTTCTGCTTTTAGGTCAAACGAAAGCAAGCCGCTATCACTAGCGCCGCCTCTGTCGAGACTGTCCGACAAGCCTTAGACACACCAATGGCAAGCGGCCGTAAGCAATCCAATAAGCTTACGCCTGCCCATTTTTTTCTTCAGTTTTCTTTAAGTTTAAGTTTTCTTTTCCAGGCTGGCATCGCGTATAACACCACTGACCTTGCCACAGACACTAATAGCTGTCATTCCTAGTAACTTGGTCCACTGGTCCTGCCCATCAGCCGGTGAACGCTGCCACCGTTCTTGTCGCTTTGTTTACAGCCTCGATCACGTGAGGTGATAATGACCTCCTACTGTCGAGCCAGATCCTTAAGTACATCGCCTTAGTCACAGGAACAATTTCATTACTTCTTACCCCGAGGATTATTGGTCGCAAGTGACGAAGTCTTGCCATCACAATTAATTTCGTCTTCTTCACTGCTAAGCGGAGCTTCCTTTTACTTTCTTGTAGTACAAGAAAGGTGTGGCAGAGGTAGCAGTAAAGCCGCATTACCTCTGGCCATAACCTCCTCTTCCGTTCTCCCAGTAACAACCAGGGAGAGATCATCTGAAAATTCGGTAGTCTGAGGGTTACTGCTCTCTGAGAAGTCCATCATATGTCACGTCCCACAAAATAGATGCAAGGACAGACCCCAAGGGTCCCAAGCTTGCACAGTAACTCCATATTCCTACCCTGTGCCCACATCCCACCACCGTCCTTCCTTTAAAGTAGTTCTGAATGAGCCTAACTAAATATGACCTGATGTTCATAAACCCCTGATGTTCCTCTCGTAAATTCTTGAACACCCACCCAAACGGCAGCGAGTTAAACATCTTATTTATGTCCAATAGCACCACTGCGGGATAGATTGTCTACTCCAAGAACCGCTCGCCGCTTAACCCACCAACTACATGACCCTTTTGATTGATAAGGTCGTGGTGAGGCCCCTTCGAAACCGGAATTGATGTTAGCGAGTTTCTCACCACGACCAAGTTTCTCCACGAGTTTCTCTGTCACCAATCTCTTAAAGAGTTTCGCCATGCACCTAAGTAATCAATGAGGTCGGTACCCTCACCTAATCATTGACCTCCCTACCAGATTTCAACAAAATAACCAGTTTCGCCCGTTTCGATTAAGGTGGGAACATTCCATACAGTTGAACGCTGAAAGAACCTGCTTACGTATAACCTTCACCACCAGGAACATCACCTCTTCAGGAATTCCATCCAACACTGAACTCTTGGACTTCCAACTCTGGACGCCGCATGCAACAACTCTCTTTGTGTAAAGATCGGTATATTAACCGCAGCTATCTCATCTGTCAACTCAGATGGTATTCTTGGAAAGAGAATTGCCAAATATCTCTCGAGTAATGCGCGCTGCCAAATTTCCCACTGACAATATTGAAGGCGTCCTTCCATATTTCACTTTTCAGCGCTCACACAATTCGTACCATTTCTTCCGTTTGGCATAATTATATTCACTTCTGCTCTGTCGTAACGCCCGTCTTGCCTATGTCAACCCCTTCTATTGGCACGTTGCAATTATCTCCTGGCCCGCATAGATGGTGCCCTCTTCTCAGCTACCCGTTCTGTCCATTAATACACCTGTCTAATGAAACGACTCTTATTTAACAGCAGCTGGGATTCAATTAACCACAAAGTGTCAGGAATGGTCGGACTGAGTCTGAGTCAAGAATACATATTTACCGGTAAATTTATTGTTACACGCCAGATTGCGCGTAGATGCCTTGCCATCTCTGCAGACTGCTGTTGACATTATAACACTGTGCTGTTACTCTGTAACCTGGTATATATAAGTAAATAATTATTAATAAGAATCTAAAAAAAAAACTAAATTCTAAATTAACTTGTTGATTACAAATTATTTTAGATTTATTTTATTATTTCTTTATCCAGATATTTATAATAGCATACTTATTTAACGGTGATTTTTTTTTTCTTTTGAAGCCGTGTTTAATTTATAATCGGTTCCAGTTTACGGGAACCATAAGCCATCTTGAATTCAAAAAAAAGTGTTAAGTAGAGAGTGGTTTCCATCAAAACTTTGAGGGTTTTCCTCAAAGAACTGTATTATGTATATATATATATATATATATATATAAAAAATTATGCATATATATACATAACCTCTGCAGTGTACATAAATATATAGCGAACATAAATAAGTACATACAAAGGTGAGTCCAAAGAAGATTGATCGAGTTCAGAACATAAAAGGCAAAAAAAAAAAAAGTCTAGAAAATAGTCTTATCAATTACACAAAGAAAATGCAAATCAAAGAACCAACAAAAATAATTAGCGAAACGAAAATAAAATTTTTGACGATGCACAACACCTTAGGGTAGAGCTGATTCACTTAAATCACCGAGAACTTGCTGCTAATCTAATATATGCAATTGCTTTAAGCGATGAATTTAAAAAATAAATATTCGAAATAAAATGTAAACCGTTTGAAATAGAATATAATCCTGATTTTTTTTTTTAAATACAGAACTTTTGAAATTTTATGTGTTCTTGTTTGTAAACGATCTGCCAAATTTAATATAAGATATTGTAACAGGTATTTAACGGATTTTAAAATAGTTAAACTAGATTCAATAACTAAATTATATACTATTAAAAAAACCGACAGAAAATCTTTTAAAAACATTCTTAGAAACCGAGAAATCACGATTTATTTACAAAAACCAGATATTATTTATCAAATAATGAAAATTAAATCAATAATGGAAACGGTAAATGACCGTTCTAATATTTACAAGTACAAATAAAATGATAGATAATAATTTTGTACTTAAAATAATATAATTTACTAAAACAAAAATACCAGTATGAAAGTAGAAAAGGAGAACAACAGTATACGGTCTGATATAGACTGAATGTGGTTAGATTAAGTTGTGGCACAGTCTGACGGATGACCTCGGCATGTTAAAAAAGAAGGGAATACTCTTATAAAACCGCCTCCTGTAATTTCCTGATTACCTGGAAATATAACATACAATCAAATTCCCAACCCGCTCATCTCACGGATAGATACATCCGATACACATACCACGATATCCGTTGTTCACTGTACAACTCTATTGAGAATTAAAATAATGACATTATAATCTAAACCGGCTGGAATTGTATATCGGATGTATGTAGTATACTAAAGAAAAATATACTTATTGAAGAATCATTTTTTAATCAAACTGTACTTTCATAAATCAAGTAACAATTAAAAAAAAAAAAAAAAAATACAATTTAATAACATAGCTTTGAAATAATATAACAAAATCTAAATGATATATATTGTCGTTATAAATACACATATTTGAAAGCAAAAGGAGTTTCAAAGTAACGGATTCCTTTAAACCATTTTATATTTTCTTGAGAACATTTAATAGAATAATTTAAAAAAAAAAAAAAAAAAAAAAAAAAACAAAATTGCCATTAGCAATTTTATTTCATTAAAAAAAAAAATATTTTTCTCAACAGGACTACATTAAGAAACTCGAGAATGTTCATGTATAATTTTAATTTTACAAACTGTTACAACAGTATATAAATTAATAAACATTGTAGTTCTATTTATCCGGATCTCGATCGTCCAGTAATCAGATTACACAGTGTTATAATTCAGAGTCGCGATATTTGAAATACATACGATGCTTTTGTAAAAAAACTTAGAATCTCATATTTTTATATAAATTTAGTCCGTTTTTGTTAATACCAAGACGGTACAATATCATAAAATATTTAGTTACAATACAATAAAATTAGTTTATTACTTTTTTGGATTTGAAAATTAAAAGTTTTAATTTAATTGTTAGTAAATTAACGACTGAAAATTATAGATTTCTAGGGTGTACTAAATACAAATTCATCTTTCGGTTAAATGTTTGTATTTATGGGAACGGAATGAAAGGCAAGGGTGGCCGAAGTTTACATTTTTCTTCCTACTAATCGCAGAGCCCTGGACGAATGTCCCTAAAAAAATATGATAAAATTTTTAGTAGAATAAAAACTTAATAGCCTGTTAGAAGTGAAAATATATATATTTTTTTAAATTTCTTTGTTATAATAATATTGTCTAAATTTTGTTAACGTAAACGATTTTTCTATAACAGTTAAAAGTTCATCCTATTTCCATATTCTTTCTTAAGATAAACTTTCAACTTTCCGCCACGAAGAGACAGTAAATTTAAAATTCCACCTCCCTGTACAGACAAAGGACGGTTTAGACCGTCCTAAACCAATGTAATTGCCAATACAAATGACAAACTGACCGGACTAGTATAGTTGGTTAACGCTACATCACAAATTAGCTGATTTCGAAATCGAGAGTTCAACGGTTCAATTCTTGTAAAGGATTATTTGTAAAGGAATAGAAAATTGTGATACCGGTGTTCTTTGATAGTTGGGTTTCAATTAACCACATGTCTCAGGAACGGTTGACCTGAGATTGTACAAGACTACATTTCATTCATTTTCACACATATCATCCTCATTTATCCTTTAGATTAATACTTTACGGTAGTTCCAGAGACTAAACAGAAAGAGATAATATAAATTAAAAAGTTATTACAGGTATTCATCTACTTAAAAAAGCTTAAAGCTTTCCATTTTCGATAGCGGAAATATTTTAAATTACCTTAGATAATTTCTTTAGTAACTGGTTATTTTTATTTTTTTATTTTATATATTTATTTTTCTAGATTTCTTGTATTTTTCATTAAAATAACTAATAATTTTTTTTTCTGCTAAATCACCATAATTTTTATATCGAGTACAATTACACGCCCTTCTTAGCTTCCTTATAATAAAACTATACGTTGACGAGTTTCAGATATATTCCATTTTTAAAATTCTTAAAAATTTTTAAAAGTGTATACATCTCAGGGAGTCTACATCCATGAAATCAAGGGAATATATCCGAAACACATGTCAACATTTGATTTAACTATGACAAAATTAAGAAATGTACTTAACTGTATTCAATACAGAAATATAATTCTTTATCTGAAATAATTCCTTCGCCCATCTACTATCGAGTTTATTTACGATTAAATTTTTTATACAATTTAAGTCCAACAGTTGTTTAATAGCTGAAGTCGAAAGTTCTGAGATTTAAATCCTAGTAAAATTTATTCGCTTTTATATGGATTTGATTTTTAGAATACCTCTGTACTTTGGTGATCGGGGTTCAATTAATCACACGTTTCAGGAACGATCGGTCAGTTCTATATAAGACTACATCTATTCACATGTCATATATATTCATGCTCATCTTATTAGGTTTACTTATTTATTGAACAGATTGCGACACACACATTAGGAAATTTGCAATGGATTAAATTTTTTGAAAAATTAAACAGTTGAATTTTTAAAAGGAATTTTAATTTTTTTACGCTAATTCATCTGAAAGATGTTTAAACATTAAAATTTTATACGCAAGATTCTAACAAATGCGTAGATCTAATGATAATAATATACACATATAGAAGGTTCAATTAAGAAAAACAAAGTAATGGGGAACAGAAATGAAAGAATTCAATGATTATAATTAACGAAGTTATGGTGTATTTAATACAGAAAACGTTAAGTGTAGGTACCTGAAAGGATAAATAAGGTACTACATATTACACGTGTTAAAATGATGATAGTTATATGTCTGTACATACCTTTTAATTTTCTAGGTAGCAAAAGTGAGAGATTATTAAAATAATAAGTGGTTATTAGAAACGGAAGAGTGTAATATCTATATATATATATATATATATATATAGTATGCAATACTAGTATACATTTACTTGCACGCACATCTTAACTTACGTTTTGTATGGACTATACAAAAATAATATTCACCATTAATAGTCAGATATAAAACAGAGAAAGAGAGGAATATAATTTAGAAAAAGAAGAACGCAGTTGTTACAAACAGAAAAAAATTTATTACTAAACATAATTATTATAAGCAAATGTTGATGTATTAAACAGCAGTATCCGCATTATTTATTTATTTGAATAAAAAATAAATAAACTATTTCAAGTTAATATATGTAATAATAAAGTTACTATAAAATAAGTAAGTTATTTAAATGCATTACCGTGCAGCATGCTCCGTAAAATAACTGCTTATTATATTCACTAGATGCTCGTAATATTTCTATTTCATTCCAGGCGATCAGATCAAATGTTATTTCAATATCTTAATCAAATATCCTGTTACATTAACTGAATAACACAACACAAACAAATACAGTTTTATATATATATATATATAACATAAAAATAATGTCGATTTAAAAAAATTATTTATAATCAATTTATTAAAAGATTAATTTATATAATCAAAATACTTTTGTTTTAATTTTTTTTTTTTGTCTTCAGTCATTTGACTGGTTTGATGCAGCTCTCCAAGATTCCCTATCCAGTGCCAGTC
>JAAAKQ030148932.1:0-31065 GCA_010016005.3 Zanna intricata
TTGTACAATCTCAGGTCAACCACTCCTGAGAAGTGTGGTTAATTGAAACCCAACCACCAAAGAACACCGGTATCCTCAATCTAGTATTCAAATCCATATAAAAATTTTTATCTTTACTAGTTAACATGTATACTAAGGTTCATGCAATTGCACATTTAATGATATACCTTAATATGATTTCTAGAGAAAATTTTACATTAAAAAAAAAAGATTTTAAACAAACTTTAATATTTGAGAAAACAGATATACAGGGATTACTCATAATTCTTATAAGAATAAATTAAAATAAATAAATACTTGATGTATTGAAACTTTTTTCAGCCAAAAACACAAACATGCATGGAAAAAGGCTAAAAATGAATAAGCAGTGAAAGTACTGATATACAAAATCTATCATCAGTTTACGATAAAGAAATACAGTGTAGAAATAAAATAAATTTGTAAACTATAAACGCTAAAAAAAAACCATTTACAAATAACCTAAAACACTAAATGTTCATTTTAACAATCATCTTAACTAGACAACAGATTTCAATAAATAAATACAATTATTAATTTATATATATATATATATTTCAAATTTATTAAAAAAATAAATAAAAACAGCTCTAAACCACTTAATCTATAAACCTAGATTGCCCCTTTTATTTACATTTTTATATATACATGTACAAAAATTTACAATATGTAAATTTTATATGTGCTTACAAAATATACATATATTTTGTGCACTTATGTATGCATTCAGAATATAAATAAAAGAAAAGGTCAATCTAAGCAGATAAATTAAGTGATATATATATATATATATATATATACATATTTATTTATTTTCATCAAGGTATTGACCATTGTGGTAATTAAATTCAAAACAACACAGTTGTTTTTTAATTTTATATGACATATAAACCACTAAAACATAGTAATTAAGCAAGATAAACAATATTAATTTCCAATAACCGGTTTTTGTAGTATCCCACATCTCCAATTGGTATTCAATTCTATATATATATTAAATTAAAACATATTTTTTTAATAATTTATTTTAATTGAAATTATGTTTTCTAGTTCAAAATTTTGAATGATATTAAGAGTATATATGTATTATTTCGCTGTCTACTACTGGAATGATTTATTCTTTAAAATGTAGTATCTTTCTTTGTGGTAATGAGATGACCGTTCTAATATCGTATTTGCCAAGTGTTAGATTGTGTTTTTATTATGTTTTTAATTAAATCATCATCTCTGAATGTGATCTAGCGATATATTTTACATTTTTGTTTATATTTATAAATGTGTTATTTCTCTATTTCTCACATGTATTTAAATATATATATTAATTTTTTATCATTATTACAAATTTCCAAAATAACAAAATAATTTTTTGCAACCCGTAATAGTATTTTTGCCTTCTAACAAATAGCTTGCTAAAATAGGTAAATCTCTTTATTTAGTTTTTGTACGCTGTGTAATGTTCTGAAAAAAATCTTTTTTTAAATAATCTATTAGTTTCACCAATATAAACAGTATTACATTCATTGCCATTTAATCTTGTATATTCCTCTTAATTCCTCTCTATATATTTTTTTAAAGTTTTAGTGGCATCAACTGCTTTGGTCATTAGCCCCTTCTACTCTAAGAAAGAAAGAAAAAAGGTAGAAGATTTACATTTTGCATTATTTTAATTCAATCTCTATTCATTAACTTTCATGTCTGTCTCTTTACTTCCAAGGCTTTCCTTTTTGCCAGCCTTTCTTGGATTTTTTCTCCATACGTCGTATGGCCTCTACCTCAGACATGTCATCGTCATCTCTCCCAGATGTGAACGATGCTCTTCTGCTAACGTCAGTCGAGACGTTAGGTTGCAAGACTGGCACTCTCGCCATTTCAAGACACTAACTGATAGCCTTTCTTACTTCGGCTTCAATGTCAATATATGAGGGGGATGATGTGCCCGCTCTCTCTTTATAAGTTCTTTGTGTTTTTGGAGGCTCTGTAGGTGCGTGTATTGCAGCATCTATGTCTGAGGATTTCTCATCTCTCTCTTCCACCTCCATTGGACCACTACACTCAGTCTCTTTGTGAGTTGTTACCACACTCTCCTCTGTGTAGTCAACCGTCGGAGCAAATAATTTGATTTTTTTCGACGCTTCTTTGCCTCTGCAAACAGCGGGTTTTTCTGGTATTTCTTGTTTGGTGGTTTCAGTTATTGTGCCAGCGTTATCTACCACAGGATGTGATATTTGCTCTCTTATTTTTTCTTTCTGTTGCCTCGGTTGAAACTTATTGTCAATAATATTTCCTATCAATGTGGTGAGGCTAGGAGCAAGATCTACAAGCAATTGTTCGACGTCTACTCTAGGCACCGGAGGGTTAGCAGCCACCTTCGCATAAGTAGTTGCTGGTCGAGATGTTCTGCTACTGACAACTCTTCTCGCTTCTAAATAACTCATCTTTTGAAGCGCTTAATTCCTCTATTATTTTTATTATTGTTATTTATTTAAATATTTTTTATAATGCAATTATTTGGTTTATATCCTTTTTAATATTTATTTTTGTCACACACGTTAATAATTTTTTCTATTATTTTGTTTGTATAATTGTATTTCATTTGTATTGCATTTTAATATGCAACAGCAAAAAAAATCTTGGTATTTTTTATTGCTTTTTACAATCTTTTTTCTACAATTTCACCATCAAAATCATTAAATATTGTTTTATTTTTTTTTGTTTCAAAGATTTCTTTTTTGAATATGGTTAAGATTTAATGCATTAAAGATAGAGATGCAGGTGAAAAATAATTATCTAATATATTAAATCATCATAAAAGTTTAATAGATCTAAACATAAAAAAAAAAAAAGAAGTAATTGTTAATAAAAAGAAGGAATATAAATTAATGAATACACAAATTTTGGTAGTAAATTACCCTCATAAAATAATATATTATTGTAATTATAAAAAAATAAAATGATAATAAAAGTAAATTTTATTTCAACAAGTATCATGTAGAATAATTATTAAAAATAAATAATATACCTTATTTAAACTTATTCACTTAGTATTTTATTTGTTATTACATGTAGATTGCAGTTTTTTCTTTGTTATGAAAGAATGAGCATCAAAAGCTAATAATTATTAATAAATCAATATATTTAAATTAAAAAATACACACACACACATATATATAATATATATATATATATATATATATATATATGTTAGAAATCAAACTGATGTGTCTTCTCCTTGTAAGATCTAAATATTTCATTAATTACAATTTTATTTGGCTATAACTCTGGAACTAATGATAATAAATACTACTTATGGTAAATCAATGAAAAGCTTTCAATGAGGGGTTATTATTGCAGTTAAGAAAAAGTCCAAAATCCAAATATTTCAAAATGGAAATCCCCCCATTTTATTTAAGATTTCTGACTGTATACATTATTGGCTCAGTTGATTGCAATCGAAATGGAAGGTGCACAACTAGATGTTACAACAGTCCTAAACAAAATTTCAACATTCTACAACTAATCGTTTTTGAGTTATGAGAGGTACAATATACAAATGTATGTGTGTACAGACATCACACTGAAACTTGTCAAAATGGATTTAAGGATGATTAAAATGGATATTTCCAGTGAAACCTTAAAATTGAAATTTTTTGCAATTACAATATTTCCTTCATGTCATACAAGGAATTAAAGATGTTAATAATTGAACATTTTTACAAATGCAATACTAATAAAAAAATTTAAGCATACTTTTACATGAAAAAAAAAATACACATATAAACAACACTCACCCACTGTGTAGGACAGGAAATTTCATAAAGTTGTCGTAACTTTTTACAATGTTCAACTTCATTACCGTTAGAATCTAAACACTCCCAGTAACGATCCCGTGAGTCCCAACACGCCTGACGCTCGTTTTTTGTTGGAAAAGACATTGTGTACGATGAATTTAATATTGAATATGTTACAAAATTACGTAATAACTAAGCACATGAGATTTCACCAATATCTTCCCATACTAGAACACACAACACAAGTTTATAATAACACATGTTTATAAATTAAAAGAAATTTGGTATTAACGTATCAAATATTAATAAATAAAACATTATAAAAAAATATTACAAAAAGAAAAAAGGGAACCGCTTGTTTTTTTTATAGAACTTAAAATAAACAAATTAGGAAATAATGATTTATAAATCTTTGATACTAAACAAAGAAAAACACTTATTTTTGTACATAAAGTATGTACGAATTATGGGAAAAAAATTTAGATATTCAGGTATTTAAAAAAAAAAATTAATTAATTAGCGAGATGGAAATTTAAACTATTATTATTAAATGAATATAATAAAACGAGAAAAGAAATTTAATACATAAATAAAACGGAATAAGCAAAATACATAATTAACAGTTATAAAAGTACTACACACGACTACTAACAGGTTGTAAAATGAAAAGTAGAAATAAACTGACCAAAATTACATGCTGGGGATTATATTAACCAATCAGAGAATATTTGAAATTGAGCCAACCAATTAAAATTCAGCAACACGTAGAGTGTAGTATGCAGTGTATCTGTCAATGAAAAAGATGCAAGGTGTAAGATAAAAATAAACTTTAAAGAGTGGATTGAATAAGAAATAGAATACTGTGTTTATATTTTTGTCACTAGCAGTGTCAAAACTAATTTTTCACAATTTAAATATTTCAGCGAAACATTTTTCATAATATTTATTGGTTTAAAATTGCAAACAGTATTTATCAAATGAATCTTGTGTTTTTTTTTAAATAAAAAAACCAAACAAAATATACATATATATGTAAATTTTTTTCAATGAAATTGTAATTATAAGACTAAATGAAAATACAAAGAAATAGAATGCAAACAGTTCTATTTATAAAACTATTGAAACAATATTATTTAAAAATAAAATAGCTTTTAAGCAATATATTATTACCAGTTCATTTCATTTTCATTATAATAAATAAACAAAAAGCGCAAATTACTTTCTTTTTTTGTAAACAGTTTGTCCAGTGCGCACCACATTAGAAAATTTTAACATTATTCAGGCAGCTAACAACAATCAAAATAGTTCTGAATTACAATTTCAACTTAAAAAATGTTAACTTCAAAATTTTGTTTAAAATTATTTTCTCCAAATTTAAAACTCTTTTGAGCTACTAAAACTATCATTAAAAATATTTAACATTATAAAATGGTGAATTAATTTTTTTTTATATGTTAAAAAGTTAATTTATAGCTTCGCGATTGAATAATCTCTCAGCCCACAACAGAACAGATTCATTATCTTAGAATCATAGAACTCATAAATGAATAAATACTTTTGCAGATTAGTATATAACTAAACAAAAGATATGGTAAAAAAACCTTCATTGGGAAAGCAGTACAAAATTAATTAATAAAAAAGGGAAGGCGACATTTAAGAGTATTAATAATAAAAAATAATAGTAATTTAATTACATCAAGATAATAAATAAATAAAATCAACAGAATAAAATAATTTTGAAAGCATATTTGAGTATGAATGACTTCCAAGTACAGCATCAAAGAAATATGCAAAAAATTCAGTTTACCTAAAACTTGTCGTCAAAGAAATACTGTAAAAGGAAGTTTTCGGTTTGGTTTAAAAAAAAATTCATAATAATCATTAATATTTTGGGTCAATTAAAACATCTTTTAATGAAAAAACAGAATATGATGCTAACAGATACGTCATAACAAGAATAATTCCCTTATCCAGTTTGATACAAGAGAATAATAATTTTTTTTTTCTAGAAATGAATAAGTGCCTGTTTTTATACAAAAATGTTAGTGTTTTATGTATTAAAATCTGGTCTTAAAAAAATGTAATTGTTTCTTCTCAATTATCATTCTGTAGGTCACAACTAATTCATGCTGAGATTTGAAGTGTCGGAACAGCCATCAAATTTGGAAGATGGAATAGATATTCCGTTTTCCATAGATTTGTGTATGATCAATCATGAATTCGTAGAACAACTGCACAGTAAGACATTAAGTTGTGGAGTCCCTTAATAAGTTACATTTTGCTTCCTAATTCTTTTCCCTAAAAAGAACCACAAATATACTTTTTAACAACTCATTCATAAAATCATTTGTAAAAATGCATTTGAATCTCTATATGAATTATTGAGTTCTTTTATAAACAACCAGTATTTATGTTTAAAAATAACAATGTTAAGAGGGCAAAATATTGAACTGTAAGCAATTCTATACCTGTTATAGGACAATAAAAGTAAAAAGTGGTGTAAGTTATAAAAATTCACCAATATGTACGACTGTTTTAAAAATATTGCACTTTTAACATTGAATCAAGGCTAAAATAAATTAAGGTTGATACAAAGCAAAAATAATTTTTAACAATTGTTTGATGTGATGAACACTGCAAAAGTTTTACTTTTTCAGAGATCGATTAAACTTCTGTTACTGTGAATATGAATTAAAAATTATCATAAAACAAAATTTACATTTCTAAATGTAATTGTAATTTAATAAAAACAAAATATACTACAATGAAGTATATATATATTTGAACTGATTGTTTTTTTTTAATCGAATGGCAAAAATCAGAACTGTCATACATAAATGAAAGACAAGCTTCATACAATAGATGTCATATTTTTAAATCTTGGAATAATTCAGCTTCCGTTACGGGATGAGCCAATATATTAAAATAACTTGTACGTACAAACGTACACAAAGGTAAGAGGGTGTGTAAGTGTGTATATTTTATGTACCCAAGATGAAGTACACTTCTACATTTGCCTGCGTCAGGTTCAGGGTTAAAGAATGATTTACTATATTAACAATATTGCCAAAACCACCAGAATGAAAAACTAAAAATAGTTTTTACTGAATCTACCAACACATGCATATTTCTAAGAATGTATACATGCATAAATATATTGAAATGTATACCACTTTAAATCTTTATTTCTCATCCAATCCTATATTCATATACATACATACATACAGACATACCATATATATATATATATATATATATATATATATGTATAAATAAACATATTTAAAAAAAGATCTTTTTTGTCATTTATTACATTTATTTATCTTAAATAAAAAATTAACTGTAATTTAAACAGAAATATGAATCATGTCACACTTTAAATGAAGTATGTATAATATAAACAAAAATATAATTAAAAATTAATGTATATATGTCTTAACAAAAATTTAACATATAAAAGCTATATTGCCATTTGGCAATTAACATTTTTGGCAAATTTCTCAAAACAAGATTAAAACATTTACCCACTATTACATTCGCTCATAATGGGGGGAAAAAAATACTGAAAATCAAGATGTTATAATTTAATAAAAATTAATCCAATTAAAACATTTTAATATAAAATTAAAAAAAAAAAAAATCAGTAAAAGGGAAAATAAAGTTACATCCTGAGATCTGTATATCTCCAGAAGCATTTGAAAATGTGAAATGGGGAATAGAATACTAAAGAAAATTTGGTTAAAATATAAACAAAGATAAGTTATAACAAAAAAAAAAATTAGATTGTTATGACTACAGTAGTAAAATAACCAAGAAAAATGGCAAACACTAATTTAAAAAAAAAAGAGGAGAATATTTGAAATTACATTTGAAAGCTATTTGTTTCTATTATTTTGAATTTAACACAAAATGTAAAGGAGATAATAATACATAGTAAATATAGTATATGTATATAAATTTGAATTAAAAATCAAATGAAGAAAAAATTGGAGTGAACTAAGGAAAGGTAATAAAGAGGACAATAAATATATGGTTCGCTAATAAGAACACACTTCTTGTTTAAACAAAAATGAGCTGTAATAAAAAATGAACACTATCATAAGTGTACTGAATTGAGAGAAATTAAATTTTAGGATAAAAAAAAATCAAAGTTTAAGAAAAATGAGAGAAACAATGATAATGAGGAATTAAATATTAAGATTGAGAGGCATAACGTACAAGTTTTTTCAATTAGATAATAGAATCACACTAATTAGATAAAGTAAAAAAGACAATAAAGTAAAAGCAATAGAATGGTACAATGAATGAGTTTTCATATAAACAAGAAGTACGCCAATATCGAATGTAGATAGGTCTTGGGCAAGAAAATAAAATTATCCAACCCAACCATATGCAGTTGCTTTGTTAGGTGATAATTATTTCTTTTCTCTCCTTTCCTTGGTCTTTATCTTTCTTTCTTGACAAGTGCCTCGGGAATAGTTGTTCTACCCATTCTAGTTATATTTACGGCATCAGTAGGGTTTTCATTCTGTTAATGGAACGCAAAGTTAGTGACCCTCTGAGTCAATAGAATTGCATATATTGTCTTTCTAATTAAGGGTTAGTGTAAAAAGTTAAAGAAGTGTCAGAGATGCCCACCGAGTGGATCCAAAGCAATTATTCCTCATAAAATATAATGAAATTAAATGAATCATCATCATTATTATTACAATGTCCAAAGCATAAAACTTGCTAGTCTACAGAAAACAAGTGCAGATGTTACTTAACATATCTATTGGGAAAACTATTTTTTTTTTATAAATTGAATCTTAAAAACTCGCTTAGAAGTGAATGTAAATTTAATTTACATTTACTGTGCGAATCGTAAGTTTTTGTGGAATACATTGTCAGTGATCCTTCAGTTAATTCTTTTAAAGTTCATTTAGATAAAATTATGTGTACAATTGTTCCTTATTAAGTGCTGTTGCTTTACTAATAAAACCAATCAAATCTGGTAAATAAAATACAAATATACATTACATATAAATCAGTTAACTGTAAAGCAACAGTACTTAATTAGGTACAATTATACACATAATTTTATCTAAATGAACTTACTTATAAGAATTAACTGAAGGATCACTGACAATATATTCCACAAAAACGATTTGCACAGTGAAAAAATTACATTTACATTCACTTCTGAGTTTTTAAGATTAAAGTTTTTTTTAAATCTATGATTTTGGAATCTTCCGCTAAACGGTGATGATTAAGTTAATGATTATACTTCAATTTGATTACAATATGTACGTAGAAAATGAGTAAGTTGTACTTTACATAAACTTTCAATATAAGGAAACATCTGAGGTATTTCGCAAGTTTCATCACAGGCTTTAACAATTTAACATACGTGGCAAAATATGATTCTAACATTTTAAAAATATTCAAGCTTTGGTCTTATCAATTTTAAGGAACACATCAATAGGAATTGGCTTATAGGCCTTTAACAAACAACATGAGCCTTCAAAACAATTTTCTTATTGGATTAGACCATCTAAGATTTGAAGATATGGAAATTCCTACATCATTCTTCTTAATCCCTATATTCAAGTCTTGCTTATTTACAAAATAATAACTTTAAAGAGTACTACTGACATGTAAAACATGATATTTTGGTAATATTAATAAGCTTTGATAACCATTTCTCTGACCAGTAAGTAATAATAATTAAAACTTTATAAATTTAAATATGATGGTACTAGGCTGTACAGTTTGGTGTCTGCATACTGGCTACAACAAGTTTGTTGTAATCTTTCATTAATATCACAGATGAAAATAGGTGTGGGCTTGATAATGATAAATTGTTTATTATTATTTATTTTTTTTACTGTTATTATTGAATTATTATTTATTGTAAAACTTGTTTGCAATTGTGAGTTAATAATGATATATAAATCAATATTTAAATTACAAAAATGAAGCAAAAAAATGTTTAAAAAGGGATAGATTTTTTAAAAATCCAATTTGAACCAATGTGCCCTTCTTTTGCAATATCCAAATATTTCATTAATTAAAATTTTATTTGTCTATAGCTCTGGAACTAATGAAACTTAAGTACCTCTTATGATATATTGTTGAAAAGTTCTCAATAAGGCTTATTATTACAGTTAAGAAAAAGTCCAAAATCAAAATCTTTTGAGATTTTGAGCTTTTTAGGGCACTTTTGGTTCAGTCAATTGCAAGCAAAAGAAGAGGTGCACAACTACCTGTTACAACAGTCCTAAATCCAAAATTTTAACATTCTATTTCTAATCATTTTTGAGTCTTAACTGTTTGAGTAATCGTTCGAGATACGTACTTACAGACTTCACCCCAAAACTTGTCAAATTATATTCTGCGATGATAAAAATGGATAGTTCCATTGAAATCTGAAATTTCTAGTAATTACAATACTTCCTTTTACTAGTACAAGGAGATTTTAATAAATTTTAGCAAAATTTTTCGACAATACTTTATTACAAAAACAACTGAAAAATTCTTTAGGATAGCACTTCCTGTAGATCTCATTTGCCCAACAGTTATGAAGAGGAAAATAATTTGCTACCTTCACGAATGGATTGATTAAGCAATTTCATGTGAATTATGTGGACATGAACTTGGCGTTTGACAGTTTTAGAGGATGACAGAGGATAGAATCATTTCCAAATGTTGAGGGATTTACAAATTACCTATGAAGGAAAGAAGGAGAGGCATAACAGTAAAGAAGAGACTGAGTAAAAATTTGTCAATATTAGTAGTCTTTGACATTTTAGAATCTATTTTACACAAGAGTAAATGCAAGAGAAAATCTTAATTACTTCTAAGAATAAATATAATTACTGTACTACATTTTTTAAAATCTTTAATGGTAAATAATTATATAATTTGGACAGTAAATATACCACAAACAATACTTTTCTTGCAGTGAAAACATGCTTTTTAACCTATCATGATAGTTTTGTTGATACAATTAATCATTCCCAATATTCCTCTAATATGAGTCCGTTTATTACAAAACTGAATTCACCTACCCAGGACAAGTAATCACACAATTATTCAACAAGTCTTTATAGGGGTTTCTTTTTCAGCTACTTACATAACTATTAAATATATGTAGCAATTTCTAACTGACTTAATACTGAAAAAAAAAAAAACATTCATATTTGATTATCAAATGTCAAAAGAGGCTGCTACAGTAACAATGAGTTCTGGTGATGTGCAATATATATATATATATACAAAATCACAAGTTTAAAAGCAAAAATAAATGCTACTGTGGAAACTAGGAAGTTTCACATCTGTATTAATAATTAAAGATATGGACCCTTAAAAGTGAAAAAGAAGCAAATTTGATATTTCTGAGATTTGATCATAGAGAAGAATACTGAAAATCTTTCAAAAGATTAGTGTTACGAATGAACAAGTCTGATAAGAGTAGGTGAAAAGAGAACATCTGCAGGACCCACCAAGTGTAGTTTGAGAAGAAAAAACAGACATAACATATTTTAATGCCTAAGTTCTAATTTCACTTCCTGAAGAATTTCCTTTTTACAACAACTATTAATAGATATACTATTAATAGATATATGTATTTGTTAACATAAAAATATACAAATAACTGATATTTATATAGATACGATGAAAACAATATACAAACATGCTAAATAAACCTTAACATTATTTCTTATTTGGGAGTGTTCAATATTTAATAATTCTGCACTGTTATCGAGGGTTATTTATTAGAAACCAACATAGTAACAAAGAATCATTAATATACGATCACTCAAACGCAAAAAAAATCAACCAAGATGTTTTTAAAGAGATCTTTGAAAATACACAACTTCTTTAGAAAGACAAAGAATTTTAGAGAAAAAGCATTCTTCTCACTGCAGTCATACAAGATAGATACATTTACAAAAATATCTGTCTGCATTGGGAGGGCAAGCATTAGTTGATTATGATTAATAAAGCCAAAGAAATAGATTAATTCTACTCTAACTCAGCTCCACACACAAGAAATATACAAATGTATGTATATACATACAAAATAATATTTTACATAGTGCAAACATAAAAATCAGATCTCAACATATCGAGCGATAGGAAATTTACGAACAAAATTCAACAATAATTACCATAACATAATTACATGTGTTATAACATGCTTGAGGGGATTTCCTAACCTTTCTAAAATATATCCTTTGGAATTACTGCTATTATATATTCCACTGAAAAAGGAGCTTAAGCTTTGAAAGGGTGGTGGAAGAAAATATTTCATTAACAAGTTATAAGTAATTAATAATTATTAATATGTTATCAGTGTCAGTGTTAAAAGAGTTTAGAAGTAATTAAGAAACCATAATATGTATGAAATGTAACAATGTGCATTTAATTATAGATTATAATAGAGAAGAAATATAAATGGAACTACAGGAAACTACGTACTTAACATAAAAAAAAAAAAAATTTTTAACACTATTAATCCACAAAATGGTCTCAAATTCGAATAATGAGAAAATCCGGAGGAAAAGATTAAAAATCTAACTTAAGAGTTCTGTTTGATTTAAATGACCTTAAGAGACATTAACATGTTTTAGTTTTTTAAATTTTTATTCAAGTTTTTTATTTTTATTTTTCAGAAAAAATCATTTTTAAAATAAAAATGAACAAGTATAACGGGAATGAAGAATTAAGAATACGGATACTAATCAAATTTTTTCAAGATAACATTGAGTAATAAAATAATATTTCTAACTATTAATCTAATATAACATGTACTTACTTAATAAAATAACGTAGGTTTAAAAATAATTGTCTAATGCAAATTTATAAAGTAAACTAAATACCGTCTCGAGATTTTTTTTTGCAAAAATACCTAAAAATCAATTGTTATTCGGAAACACAATGATAAAAAATAACATAACCGCAAATTATTCACATGCGGCTTTTACATCAGCTGATATCCGAAATGAAGTTCTGCTATCTGTAAGATGTAAAGCGAATGAAAACAGTAAAATCGCGTAATAACAAGGAAACCACTTCTATCTAGCGGAAAAACATTAAATTAATTCGAAGAAAGAATCTAATTAGCGAAAAGTTGTTTTTAAGTACAGTACTTTTTTTCTATTTAATACAGACGATAGTTAAAAACAAATTTATTTATTCTCGAGCAAGGCATGTTTATTCTACTTCGTGTTATAATTATTTACTAAATGTATTGTCAATTAAAGTAATAATTTAGCATGTAAAAAAGTAATCTCATCATGTATTCAGGATATCTTCCATTACTATAATGTAAATAAAATTATGTTTACTACGCACGGAAGTCAATACAGAAAAAATTTCAAAGAAAATTACTTAAATACATAAGCAAAATCTCCAGAGATATTTTGTTTTTAGACAGTTTACTCCAGAAAATATAAACAGTAAAAGGATTTTATCTATTTTTTATTCATAGACTTAAATTTGAAACTCAAGAATAGAATTTTACAGATCAAAACAAAAACAAAGACTGTAATTATTATTTTATAGTTCTTTGTTAATGGAAACTTATCTAACAGCATACATTCAAGATCCTGAAGAAAGTAAAAAATATGAACAGAAAAAATCTGGTGTGTTATCAGCTATACTTTGAATGCTCTATTAGCTATAATACTATAATTTGAAATTATTCTGGGAATACATGAATATACTTAGTAGATAAAATTTCTAGTTTAGGAAATACAAAACATTAAGCTCTAGCGTGTCCAGAGATTAGATAAGTTGATTACAAATGAAATTCCACATTATAGAGCAATAATCAAGCTGTAAACACACTTGAGAAACAGATAAAGTTTTATTGTTTTTGGTTTTTGGGGTATTAAGTAATTTTTATATTTTTGCTGATTTCAACTAAATTTTGATTATTTTATGCTGACCAACATTATTTGAATTGTTTATTTAAATAATTCTAAAAAAATGTTACAGTGGTACAAATTAAATAATTTTGTAACTAAAATTTGCCTATTTAATTGTGGTGTTTATTCTTTTAGTATACATAAAATTTGAAGGTCTGCATTGTTATTTTATTAAAAGTGACTACATTTGTAACTGCAAGCAAAAAATCATTTAAAAATAATTTGAAAAACTGGTTATCGACAATTTACAGTGTAAAAGTGTTTACAGTGTTTATCACTAATATTTGTTATTCTTACTTTGTTTAAATTTTTCTATTTTTTATTTTTTTAGAGTAGCTTTTTATTTGTAATAACTAGTAGTTGTAAAGTAGGATTTCTTGAATTATAGAATTCACACTGGTAATCCATTATTTTTAATATATTTTTTATTTGTCTGCTCTGCTGTAAATTATTATTATTTTAATATTTTAGTTGTAATTTTCCATTGACTCAATTATTAAATTTTAAGTGTCATTGTAACCTTGACATAGGCAATGACTAATAAGATACCTAGTTCTTTTAAACCATTTAATTTAATTTTAACTTTGTTAATGTACTTATCTGAATTTAATTTTCGTTTTTTTATTTACTTTTTTTTTTTTTTATTTTATATTTCATATAATAATATGTATATTAAGTGCTTAATAAGGTCACTCTTTGTATAATAAAAATTATATGATTTGAGTTTGGGTGATGGATGATGATACGTTAGTTTTAGCTGCTTTAATTTGAAAAAGAAGTCAGGCCTCCGTGGCTGAGTGGTAGCGTCTCAGTCTTTCATCCGGAGGTCCTAGGTTTGAATCCCGGTCAGGCATGACATTTTTAACACACGCTACAATTCATTCATCTCATCCTCTGAAGGTATACTTTAACGGTGGTTCCGGAGATTAAAAAAAAAAAAAAAATTTGAAAAAGAAAAAGAAACAAAGAATTTGGTGCAAAGATTCATTGTTAAAAAGAAAACTGTATTCTCACATTCATTTATTGAGTGAATTGAAAATATATTCCTGTCAATGGCATAATTATCTACAGATGGATGAACAAACGTATTTGTATCTATTAGCGCTTATTACACCTTGTATTAAAAGACAGGACACAACTATGACAGAGGCTATAACACTACTTGAAAGATTGACAATGATATTACGATTTCTTGCAACAGGAAGGAGCTACGAATATCTTAAATGTTATTTAACTACAACTATTATTTCGCCACAAGCTTTAAGTTCCATAATTACAGAAACATGCATTCAATATAAGAAACAATGAAACAACATTATTTGAAGGTATATATTTAAATAAAACACAAATTATAAGATTAGTTTTTATATTCAATCAAACAAACAATTCAAATTAAAAAAAAAATAAATCAAATGTCTTTGTAATTAGAGAGGTACGAAACAAGTGAACTTGTTTTTCATTCTCAGTATAATCATTGGATATTAATGAATTTGATTCCATATTAATGGTGTAGATGCATTTGATCTTTGTTTTTGATAATTGATAAGGGAGACAGAAAGCGATCTAATCTATTATTATTATTTGGATTACTTGATTTGAAAGAGCTTGTACTAAAATGTGAGAAGTATCATTATTTGGATATTGTGGCTGACTGAACACAGAAAATGAATTGTCATTATAAATAGAATGTGGCATGTTTAATCAATTTATTTCAGCCATAAATAAACCCTCATTAATTATTTTTTCAACCAACAATCTTTGAGTACTATTTTTAATATTTGTCATTTCTGTAACTAAATTTTTTCCAAAAAAAAATCATATCGGTCATCTACTGGTTTAGGTTTTTTAAAATGATTTTCAATAGCATTTATAAAATTACCACAGATATCTGTTGTAGATTGTGTAGATGGTTGTGCAAGTGTTTTTCTTTTTTCGTGGCACACAATGACATTTTCATCAATTTAATTGTTTACTTCTTGTCCTGTTGATCTCTAATAAAAATTGTCTAACTCTTCTATTGAGTTTTCAGTTGAATTGAGTTGATACATATTATTCTCTATATTTGATACTGAGTCTTTTGATGAAGTTGATTTTCTTCCAGTAAATAATTAATCAAATTACTTATTGCACATAATAAACTGAACAAATGGTAGACTGTTTATAATACATCAAAATTACAATAATCTTTATGTACAACCATTTATACATTGGTACATAGCAATAATAATAATAAATACTTACATTAACAAAGAAATAAATAGATACTACCATTTTATATTTCAGTTTTATAAACCGCAAATGATTGGAAAAATATTGCAAGGGAATTAAAAAATAAGTGGAATTTTCCTCATTGTCTTGATTGTCTACATGGAAAACATATTAAGATAATTCCTCTAGCTGAAAGTGTTTCATATTTTTTTAACTACAAAAACACACACACAGCATGGTATTAATCGCCACTGCAGAGGCTAAATATAAATTTGTATTGTTTAATTTTGGTACAAATGGAAAACTGTTCTGATGGGGGTGTTCTTCAGAATACAGTTTTTTTCAGAAAACTGAAGGAAAATTCATTAAACATTCCGAGAGAAACTGAAGTTATAAATAGTTAATGAAAAATGCCTTTCATTCTTGTTGCAGACGATGCTTCTCCATTATGAACTGACATGTTAAAACAATACAGACAAGCTGATTTGACTGCATCGAGAAAAAAGTTACAATTACTGTTTATCAAGGGCATGATGAATTATCAAAAATGTTTTTTGAAATTTTTACTGTACATTTTAGAATTTTTTACACCACTATAAACTTAGAATTAAATTGTACTGATCTTGTTGTCAAAGCAACTTGTGCTCTACAGAATTTTTTAATGACAAATGCTAGTCAAATATATGCTCCTCAAGATTCTATGGAAGTGGAATGCATTGATAATAAAATAATCAGAGCTGGTTTCACAACTGAAATTCAATATTTTACTATTTCAAAGATCTTATAACACTGGAAATACAACACTAAAGGCAAGAAAAGTGAGAGTAGAATTTATCAATTGCTTTTCAATTGAGGAACAAGTAGGAACACAATTTTGTATAATAAGGACTACTTGATTTGTATTTTTAATAATAATCAAAAAATAAATAAACTTAATTGTCAAACAAATTCAATTAATGGGTGCATAAAATTAAATAAAAAATTAAAATAAACTTACCTCAGTTTGATTTAATTTAGACAGATTTCCTCGGATAATCTTGATCTCCTA
Organism: Zanna intricata; assembly: GCA_010016005.3. NCBI lineage: Eukaryota > Metazoa > Arthropoda > Insecta > Hemiptera > Fulgoridae > Zanna > Zanna intricata. The sequence goes on from JAAAKQ030148932.1 coordinate 16,977, forward strand.
AAAATTCAAATAAAGAGTAATAACACAGTGTTGGTTTATATATCTGATCTGTGACACAGCCTGAGTGATGAGATTTGTCAACTTTTTTTTCTCTCCGGTAATTGGTAATTATTTTCTATACAACAGTTTCCCTACTGACGTTTGGATTGATCAATTTGTATCTTTGGAGTAACATATCATATGCTTTTTTTTTCTTTTTTTTTTTTTTAACCTCCGGAATCACCTTCAAGGTATATATCATATGCTGTCTGTCTCTTTGACCTGTCTTTATATTCTTTAGATTTAATACACGAAAGACATGATTCGTTTGGATAGGTTCTAATAAAATCTTCAAATAATTATCGATTATTATCCATTGCACAACAGTAAAATAGACACGTTTAACTATCTAAACTATGAGTGTGCATGCAAATGACATGTGTAAGATTGTGCAAGACTGTAGCCAGCTTTACACGTTCAATGTGTATAACTGAACAATGTGAGCGGCTTGAACCAAGCCACACTTATTCAAGCCGCATAAAGAAAATTCTATCAATCTTTATGTGGCTTGGAGAAGCAAAATGCTTGCACAAAATCATCATCATACAGATGCTCCAGCGTCATTGTTCATGCAGGCTTGTCAAGCTTGCAGTTATGTATATAGTCACCTTAAAATCTCATCTCCTTCTTTCTTATATTTTTAAAGAATACATTTTTTATGACAATAATAATCAATCTGTTTTATTAGAATCCCGTAAAATTTTTTAAAAACCACAAATGTTGATGATAGTACTGTAACATAATTATTTTCTTGTTTTTCTTAAGCTTATCACAAACATATACTTTTAAACCAAAGATAATAAAATATTATTACAAATAAAATTCATGGCTTAAGTAAAATAAACATTTCAAATAAATATAATACCAAGAAGAAAAAATATATTTTCAATATTAACAACTGATATTTTTATGCAAAATTAATTAGTTTATAGAAATAATTTAATTATGTATAATAATTTAGTTTTTTCCCTACAACAAACTACTTGGCTTCAATATTTTACAATCAATAAAAAAAAATTTAATTATTTTTGTTAAAAGATATCCTTCACTAGGAATTAAAATTTTTTTAAACTATAAATTTTTGAAATAACGAATAGAATTATAAACAGAAATTTTTTAATAACTTAATTCAAAAACTTTTCAGTTGCTCTAGTGACTATCATTAGTAACTGATGACAGAGAATGTTTAAAAGCAGTAAATTTCATAAGTATATAATCAATTTGTACAATTTAATTTATGTTGTAATTATTTTTAAATGTTGCTCAAATTTTATAGGTTTATATACAATTTTTATTATTCAGTTGTGTTGAGATCTTGATTTTTATATCTGATACAAACATATGAAATTTATGTGTTGTGATTAATATCTTTGTGTCTTGTTTCTATTAGGTGATTTGGAAAGGTTGATTCTAATCATGTTTATAGCGAATATTTATCTAATGTCTATTTATTTGCGAATGAAGTCTGACTATTGTGTACTCCAATTTAAAAATTCTGAGGTTTCTTCTTTGTTAATAAAAGTTTTGTTAATCTATCGTAAGTAAGATCTTTTATATTACGTATGTAGCTTTGAACCAAGATCACAATTTTCTTTCCTGAAAATGTTTACAATTTGTATAACAGTTGGTTGATAGATGGTAATGTTACGTATTTATGTGATGAATCATAGTACAAACGCTGTTGGAAGTGGTTAGTTCTATTGGGGATAATTATGTCAATTGTGGTGGATTTTCTATGTACTTACGACATGCTTCTTTTTTTTAAATTTTGAAGACAGGCTATAAAAGTCAAGTGATTTAATATATTAATTGTTTGAGAGCAAAGTAAATCGGGGTATAATTTGTTGATAAATGCAAGGAATATACAGTCATCTTATCTTTGCTAAAAACAATAGTCACTTATTCTTAAAAGATAATAATATACATCTCTATCAAAAACATATATTAAAACTAAAGCATTCAGATTATAAAAATTAATTACCATTTCTATTAAATTACTGACTCATTAAAAGATCGCCTCACTAATGTTTATGAAATAAAATTAAAATCAATTTCTTTCATAGAAACAATATTAATTTATTAGTGATTTTTTAAAATAATAATTACTAATAAAATAATTTAAAAATGGAAGGAGTTACACAACTTTCTCAGCTTTGCCAAAAAATTATGTGAAGTTATGTCCATTAAACTTGACATTTACATTGTAGGTAAAGAATTATACACAAAAGTTATTCTACTCTTCAAGTAAAATTTTGTGATATGGGATTTATTTCAGTACCCATGGTAATTGTATCACCATCTTTGAACAGTTGTAACCAAAATTAAATAGTATCTGATGTGTTAATGTCTACATATCCACACTTTTAAACAATATATTACATCAAGTAAGAAACAGAAATTTCATTAAAAAAATTGGTGAATCCAGTCTGAAGATATCAAGCAAAACATAACTGATGAAACAAAGCAAAAAATTAGATTTACTATCATACATCCATGAATTAAATTGCCATAATACAAACCAAAGTGTCATACAAATAAAATGAAATAATCTACATAGTACAATTTGACTTTGCGCCAGAAAAGAAACAATTTTTTGCCCATCCCATTTACTGGAATTTGAATAAGACTCAACATAATCAGAAATACCTTTAGCTATCCAAGAAACATTTAATTATGTGAAAAAATTTACCTACTGTTTGAGTAAAATTTTGGGTTATGGTACTAAAAAGATTTGTATCTCTCTTTCCCCTTGATAAATTGTGACAAAAATTAAATGGCATCAATAGCCACATGCAGAGATTACTGTGCCAAATTTCATCCAAATTGGTCCTTTCAGTCTGGAGATAACAAGGAGGTAAAACAGGGCAACCATACATACATATGCATTTATATACACATCCTGTCCAGAATATTTTATGGTTAAAGGGATCATGAAACATCAAGTACTAAAGAAAAAAACACATATAATGCTAATTTTGATACAATACAGTATTTTTTTTCTTGACCAAGTATATGTAATCATGAAACTTCTGCTGACTTGAATCAATGTATATAAAAAATTGTTTCACTACAAATGGAGTACATCTGTTAATATGCTACTTTTACACTATCTGTTGCAACCTTTCTTCTGCCTGCAATATATGTAAAGCATTTGAGGGTCAAGAGGTATCAATCACAGTTGCTTTCAGTTGAGAATAATGATGTTCATTAAACAGTCAATCCATGTGTTGAACAGACTGAAGGTGTTGCTTGAAAGGTTAAATATTACCAGCACTTTTGTGAGCTTTCCATACTGATATACAATTGTATGTTTGTATATAAGTACGGTAAGCAGTGGAAGAGACAATGAGGAACTATTTTACTTCTCACTTACCCTAGTAATCTTAGTATTGAATATTTGTTATTTTTAAGAATTGTTAAATTACTTTTTTTAAGTGGCTTGAAACTCATATCAGGTTACCAACAATAATTAAAGTTACAACATTTAACACTTTTTTTTTTTTTTACAAATAGTTATGTTAAGAGGCAGTTATGAATCAGATTTAATTATTCTGTGGCAAAATATGAAAATCTTTTCAGATTTTCTATATTCACTAATATTTAATTATTAGGAGTTGAAGAAAAGGAATAACTAGTAAAATTTGTAAAACTGTCAAAATAATTATTAAATGATATTTCATTAAAAATTTTTTTTTTCATTTTGTTGAATAATTAATATTTAATTGAATGAAACATTTGTTAACTAATAAATTAGTATATTAATTAATTAAAAATAAAATTATCAGTATTATCAAGTATAGTGATTATACAATATCAAGTGAAAATGATATTTAATAAATTTTATAAAAAATTAAAATCTTTAAGATCTTGTTCTGCATGAAAATAAATCACATTATATATCAATCATGAATGTATAAGTAAAAACTCATTTCTAGTATAACATGGTTTTTGTTTTTGTACTCACATTCTTAATTTACGTAGAAAAATTTCTACACTATCTGTTTATGTTAAAATTCTTTGAAAGAATCATTATAAGAAAAAACGAACTTGTAATTTTATTAACAAATACTTGAAATTTAATTACTTTACAATACAAAATACATTTATAAATCTTATTTAAAAATAATTATAACAAGCTTATTTAATAATGATTTAAATTTTTGATTTATGCAATACATAACTGCATTAAGATTAATTAACCAAACCTAATTAAAAATGAACAGACAAAAAATTTTACTCGGCTAATTCATTTATTTACTCGAGTTTTCAATTTACAACTGTTTTAACGGTTGTTATTGGCGACTTATTTACTTGTACCATGTCAATTGGAGAGGTTAACGAATTAATTATTATTGAAATAAGTATGACGTTGCTTTTCACTGTCTTAACCTACTTACCGATTGTATGTCCGTGTTTAGTGCAGTAAATTTATGCACCGACCAACGATAGTAGCGTATTGTATAATAACAGATATATTTTACAATTAGGTAATAACAGATTTTATTACCTTCTTTTTTTATTATCTTTTCCTAATAATTTTGAGTTACAAATTAATAGATTTTAAAGTGTATAAGAATGTTTAAAAGATACATTCCCCGATTTAATGATTTTATTAGTCTAACGCGAAATATCTGGACAGTTAATTTATCAGAAAGTAATGTATGTTTAAAACAAGATAAATCTGAAGAAGAAATTAAATTTCCTTATGTTTGGCTTCGTGACAACTGTAAATGCTCGAAGTGTTTTCACGAATTATCAAATTCAAGAACGATACATATACGCCAGTTTAATTTCGATGCTGTACCAACAAAAACGTCTGTAAGTATTACATTACATTTTATTTTATGTTTTTAATAAAAAATATTTGTTTGAAAAATAAAAAAACTAGATTATTTAAAAAATCTGATTTAGTTAGTATATATATTTTGTATATGAATAATAAATCTCCTCCCCATTTTCACATTTGTCATATTTTTTAATATATCATACTAAGAAATAACTTAAAAGATTATCAAAACATTTGTTAAACTTTATCTTCTGTTGTTTTTTCAAAAAATATTTTTTAGGGTAACTTCTCTATTAAATGGATGTAATCATTTCGTTTTAAAATAACACATTTTTCAACAAAAAAAGAAAATTCTTTCCGTTTTGATCATGTCTCTCAAAAAATAAAAAATAAAATTTATTATAATAATTTTAGGATATATAAAAATAACAAGAAATGTTTTAGTAAAACAATTTATTTGGACTTTGTAAAAAAATTATATGTTCTTTAATAGGGAAAATCATTTTCCTTTAAAGGAAAAAAATAGAATCACCTTGTAATTTATCCTAAAAACAGTCTTGATTAGTAATATTTTTTTGGAAAACAATAATATAAAAATTTATTTTTGGTATGAGCAGAAACTAATTATATTACCATGATTTGTACTTTTATTGAAAGTTTTATGAACATTTTATTTGTAGATAAACAGGCAAATAAATGCTGCCTTAAGGAATTAACAAAACTCCAAGATTTAAGATAACAAAATTTTGTTGACATTGTAATATTTTGAAATATATAAGTAGTAACTAATCCAGCTAATTAATTGTTTTTTAAACAATAAATTTATAGTCTTATTGCTCAGTTTTGTGACATAAACAGATATATTTTAATTCAACACTTTACTTTTGAAATTACTAAATAAAATAACTTTATAAATAATACATTGTTAATGATTTCAAAACTTTTTTTGTTTTTTTTCTGATCTTCTTCAATATCTGGCGCTGCTTTCTTATTGCTGGTTAATTAAGTAAACATGTATTTAGGATCAAAAAGTTTACATACTGTGTGTGGAATATACATTGCATACAGTTTTAATCTTGGTTAGGCTTGTTATTTTTCATTTATTACAATTCATATCATATTTCCACAAGTCTTAAGGTTAAGTGATGAATTAATCATCTAAGAAAAAAGTAAATAAGGTAATTAATGATACTGATGGATTTGTGATTTATATATATATGAACTAATGTTGACTTTCATTGCTGTAGACGGTTTTCAAACATTAATTATGTATTTTTTAAGCTACTATTAAATCAAACACACTTTTTAATCACAGTTTGAAATATGATTACCTAATTTAATACCAGCAATAACAGATAATACTAAGTTAAATCAGCAACAATAACGATAGTAGCTAGGATGACTTTTGATTTCGATCTCAATTATTAAAAACTTATTTTTATAAAACCTGGTTAAATCTATCACTTTAAAATAAAATAATTTTTATTATTAACCATTTTGAACAAAACACATTTAAATTCTGTTTGTGGATACTAATCAATTTTTAAGGAGTTAATAATTTATTATCTATTTGGGTTTTTATAGGTAACTGATAAATTGTTAGAGATTGAATGGAATGACAATCATAAAAGTACATTTTCACTTCCGTGGTTAATAAAAAAACAATTCACTAATGAAGCTCAAAACAAATGGAAGGAAAATGTGTTTAAGGATAATAAAATAATTTGGACAGCTGAACAATTTCCAAAGATATTAAAAAAATTTACATTCAGCAGTATTTTAGAAAGGTAATATAATATTTTTAACATATATATTAGTTTTTCTATTGTAAGAAAGTGATTAACATTTATGAGTGAGCTTAATGGAAATGAAAGAGGATATTATCCTTAGTTTGTGAATAACTTATTACAATGGTGAGAAATGAAAGGTTGCTGTTTGCTCAAATATGTATTAAATTAAACCTTAAGTTTTTTTTTTTTATTGCTAATTTTTTTTCATTCATTTTATTTTTTCAAATTCTTTCACAAAGATTTCTACTTCATCAGAATAGCTTGTTCTTTTTTTAATAAATAGTGATTAAAATATATTTTCAAACATTAAAATTATAGAGAGACTTATAATCACTATTAGTAGTTTTATAAAATGAACAATTGAAATCTATTGGAAAATTATGAAATGATTGTTTTGGTACTGGATTTGGATGCACCATGTAATTTTTTTTTAAATAACTTAAATTGAATATATTATTTCTCTTACCTACTAATTCAATTCAAATTTTTTTCATTTCTTATTTTTTATTATTCATTGTTCTTAATTTATAAAATTTCTTTACAACTATTAAATAAAATAGTTAACAACAAATCAATTCTATATTTATAATTAATAGGAATTAATAAATAATATGTGGAGAGTAAACCTGTAATAATGCTATATACTAAAAAAAAAAAATTAAAAGATAGTGGTAAATTCAGAAACATTTACATTTAGAAACATTTTTATACCAGAAACTTATAAATATATAACAACGCCGGCCTCCATGGTACGAGTGGTAGCATCTTGGCCTTTCATCCGGAGGTCCTGAGTTCAAATCCCGGTCAGGAATAGCATTTTTCACACACTACAATTTATTCATCTCATCCTCTGAAGATATACCTAATGGTGGTCCCGGAGGTTAAACAAAAAAAAAAGAATTATATATATATATATATATAATATATTTAATTTAAATTATTTAAAAATTTATAATTTCTATTTAAAAATGTATTCAAATTTAGTAAGGAAGATGTTTACTATCTCAATTCTACTGGACTGCTATCTCACTTCTGACACTAATGTTATTTAAAAATTAATAACTAATAGCACTAGATTTTTCTGAAGCAGAATATGTGTATTGAACCTGAACACAATACAATTTGAATATCTAAACTAAAGGTTTCTTACAAAATGTGTTTTTGATTTTACTTTCTTTTTGTTTATTATTTAGAAGCAGTTTTAAAATGGTCACATTGTGTTATATTAAGCACTAAAAATTAATTTCAGATAAATACATATTATATGAGATATCAAACTACATTAACAGTAACAGTTAATTAAAATTTTTTGTAGTACTGATTGGGTGTGACGCTGTATGTTACATTTTTCCAGAATTGTTACATACACACATGCACGCACACACACACACACACACACACTTTTATTATTTTTATCATAATAATTTTCTATGCAATGAACATCATCACTCTCAGAGACAGAAACTCTTGACTAGTACCATTTGTTTCTCAGAAGTTTTACATATTTTATAGTCGTAAGAAAGACAGTAAACTTGTGTGAAGCAACAAACTGATGTATCATTTCTATGGGAAACATATAAAGTACATACTTTATCAATTGTGAAAATTATTCTGATAGGTAAATTGATAATCAGAAATTCAAGGCTCTTCATCACTTTTTATAACTGTAAAATTAAGTGATGAGTATAATAAAGCTGTTCAATTTAACAAAAAGGTTTCCTATTTATAGGTATATTTATACAAATAAAAAAAAATAAAGAAATAAGATATAAGTAATAAAATAAATGATTAATCACAATTTATTATTTGGTAACTTATTATTTTTTATTAATATTGATAGAAAGTTATTGAGATAAGAATTTGTCTCTAGTTTTATCAAAATAAAATCTATATTTTATCATATAGAAGTAATAAAACTGAAATATTTTTAACAACGTATTTCAATAAAAGAAAACACTTTGTTTTAAACTATTTCATTATTTTTAAATCTTATATCAAAAAATCTTTTTTTTTTCTTGTTTAACCTCCGGAACCACAATTAAGTATATCTTCAGAGGGATGAGATGAATGAATTGTAATGTGTGTGAAAAAATGCCATGCCTGAATGGGATTCGAACCCGGGACCTCCGGATGAAAAGCCGAGACGCTACCACTCAGCCACGGAGGCCGGCATATCAAAAAATCTGGCACACATTAAATTTCCAGATATTTAAAACTTTCTCTTCAGTGCATCAATTTAATTGTTAATCTGTATTGTTTTATGTTTTATAAAGAGATTCTGAACTTCTTTCATGGTTGGAAAGTTTAGCAATCTGGGGTGTGGCAATTGTAGAAAATGCAGGACAAACTGAAGGTAAAAATCAGCTGCTTGCAGAAAGAGTAGCTTTCCTAAAACAAACACAGTATGGGTTGGTATAAAATGTAATATTATTATTACTACTCAATAAAATTTGAAATATTATTAGAAACTTAATTTTCTAACATTTATCTAAATTTGTATTTATTGTATTCTATTTTTATGATAATTGATTACAAAAATATTTCTTTTCAAAGTAATTTTCATTTGCACTTGTAATGAAATTAAATGTATAAGAGAGGATTTCACACTGTTTAATTAGAAATAAATTACAAATCATGGATAAAGTAAATTAGGCATCAAAAGCAAACAGGCACAAAAAGGAATGCTTTCATAAAAAACAAGTTTGCTAGAGAGTAGTACATAAATCTAAGAATTAGATTCTTAAAAAAAAATGTTGCATGAAGTGTGTGCTTTAAGGTAAGACAGTAATGAATATGGGCGAGAGGAAAAGAAGAAAAGAGAAAGGCCTTTGAAATATGACATTACAAGTGGCTGTTGAAGAATTAAGACAGTAATAAGATAAAATAGGAAAAGCAGATTTTTATTTTTTAAGATGAGCTAAGTTGTTAGGTTACATATTAAGACTTGCAGGTTTAGTTAGTTCGATAATAGAATTATAAATAGGGGGTAAACTGTGAAAGAAAATGAAGATTAGAATTTGTAAAACACAATCTAGAACACAGTGTAAAGTATTTATGTTGATGTACAAAGATTAAATGATTAACACAAAAAATAAATTAGAAAGGAATGGAGAGTAGTATTAAACTAGTAAATTACAATGACTCCAAAAAATGAATAAATAAAAACAGATAGATGCAGAATAATTTTTTTTTCAGAAGGGGGCCAACAGGATAACTATAAAAATAGTATAAATGGACACTTTCCCTTACATCTTGCTACAGTAAATGCAAAAAATCTATTTTAATGTAAAGTTTCCAGATATCATTATAAAATTGAGAGTCTTACAGAATGTACATTCCTTGTTGTGTTTTCATTACAACAAGGATAACCATAAAAAGAATGAAGATATGATTATGCTACTTGAAATTTTATTAGTGACATTCTATTAGGTTGTCACTAAGCCTAACCACTGAGCCAAAGGCTGAGGCTAAGTACTGAGCCTTTGGACAACAAAATTGAGAATATTTATTGTTACTGGAAAATAATGTTATGAGACTACATATATGCACCTTTATTACCTACCATTTTTCTAGCAAAACCATAATCCTGTTATATGGAATTGCTGTGGTTTCTGGTCAAAAAATTGTGACAGATGGTTTTCATTGGCCCTTTTGAAACTAATTTAATATTATTCAGATAGTTTTGCAGAGACTGAAACAAATAATAGTCTGATAATGCCAAATCCAGGTTATACGTTGGATGCATTAAATCCTTCCAGTCAAGTTCTCTTAATTCCTGATGGATCATTAAAGATATCTGTTATCTGGTGTTGGCAGCATGGTATGTCATCCTTTCTGTTGACTAGTTCAGATCATTTTTTGTAGAGATTTGCAGATAGAATCTCAGTCAAATAGATTTTTTCTGAGTCAAATCATATGTCACCCAAATGTTGAGCTTCTTTTGTAGCCAGCTTTCTCCAGATGGTTTAACATTTTTTGGTTTTTTTTTTTTTTTTGACCTTTCGGATGAAAAGCCGAGACGCTACCACTCGGCTACGGAGGCCGGCAACATTTTTTTTTTTTTGGTGATGGATGTTTAAGTCACTGGCAATGTCATGACTACCTCGACTTACACGCCAGTTTTCTTCAACTTTTGTCAGACTATCATTCACTTTTTCTGTGATTGGTTGTCCACTGCAAGGAGCATCTTGGAAATCAAAATTTTCAAAACAAAAGTGATTGAATCTTCTTTTGGCTGTTGTTTTTGATAACATATCTTGCCCATAAACAGCATAAATTTCTTCACAGGCCTGCACAGTATTTGGGCCTTTATCAAAATAAAATTGTAAGATACAGTGCAATTTTGTGAAAAGTTCACTCACATTCGTGACACAATACCTTATTTCTGATTCCACTTTACATGTAATTGCACTTTATGTGCAATTTCAACAATGAATTGTTTACATTGCTAAATCACTAACGGCCAGTGAAATTTGCACATCTACTAGCTTCAACTGCCAGCTGTCAAATAATGTTTGACCTGACCACTGAGACTCATATATCCTGAGATTTGGATGCTAATGCTATCTCATGTGCAAAAGGCTCACTACTTTTTAGACTATCTATTACTACGGAAGTCACTGATGTAAATTCTGCTCACAATAAAAATAATTTTTTATCTTAATTTATGAATGAATTCTTGGGGGAGTTTATTTATTATCAACTTCTCTAAGTATTTGTAAAAAAATTAAAGACAGTGAAGCACTGAGTTAATGATATGAAAAATCAGCTCAAAAGCAATAAGTAGTGGAAAATTTATAAAGAATGAAATGTAGTGTGCATTCTTATGAATAGAACATTTAAAAAGTTTCAGTTATCTTATTTTGATAGTGTCATAAATAGAGTTACTTTTTTAGAATTTTTTAGTGGTGGTAAGTTCATCATTTGCAATCAAATAGGTCTTATTACATCTAGAAAATATTGCAAAAACTGGCATATTAAAAATAAGAAGATGAAGTAAGGATTATATTCTTAAAGGGTTTTCTAATTGTTTTAATAGGGTCCCAGTAGAAACTGAGTTTTAAAGTTTTCACTGAAAAAGGTACGGATTAATACAGAAATAATGGAAATTCCATTAATCTGAGAGCAAATAGTTAACAATTTTTAATAATTTTTAAGTTTCATTTTATTGTTCAAAAACTGAAAAGAAAGGGCGGAAAAACAATTAAGGGTGCAGATAATCTGCATCTTATTACTACCTAATGATAAAGCTAGTAAATGCCAAAAAATAAATAAACAAATTTATTACTTTTGATGAAAATTTTGTTCCTCAGTTAGTAGAAGCAGTACTGGGCTTATTGTATTTTGTCAGTGTTAACCCTTCATCACCAGGTATTCTATCCATGTATTATAATTTGTATATAATATTTTTTGTCATAAGATGCAAACAGCAGGATAAACAACTGATCAACAAGTTTGATGTACTAAGCAGCAAGTTATATTCAATTCTAAACCTTGTTTATTGTAAAACTAGGTCAAGTGATGTGCTGCTGTGGGAATTATGAACAAGAGTAGAACAACTTCTTTAAATATGACCTTTATTTAATTGCAGAATTTATAAAAGTTCCTTTAATGGTCAGAAAAAAAAATTGTATCTAATAGTTTTGAAACGTATTCAAAAATATTCATAAAATTACAAAATAGCTAAGTAAATCACTGATTTTTTTTAATGATCAAGAAATGCTTATTTTCATTTTTAAGAATGATTTTTAATTTTATTATTTTAACTCTTTCATTGCTTATCTTGTTATTGAGCTTACAGTATCTTTATTGATGATATCCTAAATTGTTGATATATAATCTTTTCTTCTGCATCCAAAATTTTTGAATAGAATTGGCTTAAAAATTTTTCTGTTTGACACAGATGGCATAAGAAAATAAATTTTAGTCAAACTGCAACATATTTATTCATTTAAAGCGATTAATAAATTCATTATTTTAATTCTAAGTTGATTTCTGTTATAGAATTTTTAAATAAATACCAATTTAGTTTTTAAAAAAATAAATTCTAAAAATGAAATAAATTTGTGTTGGACGTAACATATATTGAAATTAAATATAAATGAAAATATATTTATTAAAAATTTCTTTGTTTATGTCAAAATAAAATAAATATAAAAAAATAAATAAATAAATTCTTTTGTAATTGTAATATGAAGAATAATAGATATTATTCTTTCTCTATTCAAAGAATAATACACTTTTAACAAACATTAACTTTTTATGAAGACAATAGTACATTACAGCAAAAAAGAAAGATTACTACCAAGTTAAATCAGTGTATAACAATTAATTGTCTTATCAGTAGTGACATCCAGTTTACTAAACAAAACCATTAGTTTTACAAAGAGAGATATCCATAACAAATGTGTCTAATAAAAAAGAAAAAAAAGTAGTTAATTAAAATAATAATGAACAAACTTCTTTTAGCTAATTTTATGTAAATATTAATATCATTATTTTGCTATTTTCAGCAACGTATTTAGAGTTGAAGCTAAACCAAATACAACAAATGTTGCATATTTAAATACACCTCTACAGCTTCATACGGATTTACCATATTATCATTACAAACCTGGGGTAAGTTTATCTTTTATTTATTAATTAAATTTTGTATATTTTCTAGGTATGAAGGTAATACTATTTTAATTATAAAAAGATTAATTATCTATTAAATGCACAGATACAACCTTTTAAATTTTTTAAGGATGTAACATGATTTAATCATTAAAATGAACTTAGTAAAAATTAAGAATAGCAAAATTATGTTATACATTGAAATGATAATTTTTTATAACTGACATTTTTTTTTTTTTGATTGAGAGATTATTTTTTAAATATTATCTTTTTAGTAAACTGCATTTTTTTTTTTACAAAATTCAAATGTTATGGAAAATCTGACATGTACATAACTGAAAATCAGAAGTTTAAGTAAGTAAAATACCAATAGCTGAAATAACATGTTCTGGGCTGTTGAAATAAAAAAATCCTGACTGTTATTTAATTTTGTCAGTTAATTTCAACTGGTTTGGCAGTAACAATTACTTTATTATAACCATATTATTCGATTACATTAAAATAAAACAAAAATAACATTAACAAGTAGATAAAGTAGTATGAATATGAAAAACAATTTTGACGTGACTTATAAATTGATGGACGCAGGCTGCGCACCCAGAAAACGCCTAGAGGCCGATTGTTATGTCACACGGTTCGGGTGCATTCGGATTTCTTCGTGTGCGGGTCTGACGTGCAAGGCGTATACAAGCTCTCGACAACTGTCGGATAGCTCCTTATCGGCTCGTTTTGTCGTGAGACACGTGAGTGAATGAATTCCAGCGTACACATTGGATTGTTTGTCTTTGTTCATTGTTTATAATGTGAATTAGTTTGTGATTCGATCAACAGTTTGCCAGTCTGTTATAGAATTAGCAGT
>JAAAKQ030148944.1:0-13012 GCA_010016005.3 Zanna intricata
AAAAAGTAAACAAAGCATGCGTCATCGACGCAAAACGACAGTACTACCAACATAAACAAAAATATAACTAAATTGTGGATAAGTATTGACTTACCCTCGTACATAATGTTCTTACCATTTGCATCCATAGGTCTTAACTCCTTTGCTTCAACAACCTCCACATTTAAAAAAATCTTTGGTGCCTATTTCAAAAAAAAAAAGAGAAAATTATTTTAGAATTTAATAAACAATTGTCTACTATTTTAAAATATCTTATGATACTCTTGTTAATTATTTTACTTATGAATATGACATAAATATGTACATTATAGACAATATTAAGTAATAATAAACAGAGAAAATTTAAGTAACATTGCATTTTACTCTTATTCTAATAAAGATGTTGTCAGTATACATGAACTGTAGAATGATTTAGATGGATGAATGATTTAATAACCGCAAATGTATAAAGGCAATATCAAAATTACAGTAACACACTGATATTCAGTGCTATGGAAAAGTTCAGTTAATTACGCATGTATAATATAAAGATCATGAACCAAATTAACATTTGGCTTCTTGCTGCTAAATTTTATTTATTGATCGAATATGTTACGTATGACTATAGTCTCCATAAAGGTGTGATTCATGCTTTGAGCATTCATAAAGGGCATGGTAAGCATCTTCTAGTTCTCCACACTGAGGACATATCTCAGAATCAACCAGGCTGAATTTCTGCATGTTGTCCCTGAAAGTGCCATGGCTAGAAAGAAATTGCATAAAATATTTAATAGGGGCACCCAAGAGACATCATGCAAACCAACAACATTTGCAAAGAGATTATCCATATAGGGCCTACCTATGTCTCATCCTACCTAGCTTGCCACAAGGTATTGCCAAGTTGTTCAATCTCTCAAATTTTATCAGAAGTCAACTCACCGAATTTCTTAGCAACATAATGCTGTTGCTTCTCTTACTAATTAAATCTATCAGTTTCACACCTGCAATTACCAAGATTGCCTCCGGTGAAATAGTACAGTAACACTGTTACCGTTAACAATATAAGGTGTTAAGCCTCAATAATATGTCCCAATAGCTTTTATATTTTAAAATATTTGCCCAAACAGGCGCCGCATTAAATAGCATAATCCACATATGTGCTTCTTAAATTGCAGTTTCTCATCAAGAAACATCCCAAGGTGCTTTTGGAACTGAACATATTTGATACGCTGGCCTGACATTGAAACTCAAACTTGACAACTCATTGCCAAACAGCCTTTGAGAAGCATCACTGTGGTATTCTCCAGGCTGAACAATATTTTAGGTTGATGATCCCACAGCTCAAGCATCCTGCTTGAGTGGCTCAGAGTTCTATCTCCCTCCGCGAGCATCCCTCAACCAGCAGGAGCTTATCGTCAACATAAGCCACGATGCGACACCCATTGGGCAACCTCAGCCGCAGCAGAGAATCAAACTCCACTATTTACAACCAAGGATCTAACACACTGCCCTACGGACATCTCTTGGACAGTGACTTGTCAATCTCATTTCTGCCCTCACGGAGCAGCACATTTCGATGATTGAAGTAATTTTGCATGACCTGCAATTCACTTTCACAACATGCTCTCTTTAGGAGTTGATAAATGGTGGAGGGCCACCACAGATTATTAAACGCTCCGGAAATGTCTAGGAAAAAATTCCCAGGACATATACCGCTCACTGGTAGTTACCACATCCCAACCCTTGTAGGCGAAGACCTTGTGACGTTCCGGTCATCCTCCCCCGTTCATTGCCTTAACGGTAGTCGTCTTATTGACCCTCGAACTGGTTTTATATTACAGTCATCAGCCTGGTCTCATTTGGGATGCAAATGCCGCAGTAGATATTTACATCAGTGAATATTAACTCGGCCTTTGCCTTCGCTGTAGGCTTCTTTCAGACATCTTCTCTTCTGTTCTACTCATTGCCCTCTGAACTAGCTAACCAAGTTCGTAGAAGCACAAATGCTGTACCTAGTTCTCTATTTATAGACAAGCTATGAGTGACTGTAAATGTCTCATTTGTTATTGGTAATTACATTAACAAGCACAACAAGAAAATGCTGGTCACAACAACGGCAATTTAGACCTAGTTCCCTTATTGATGAAATTTCAAATTTTTTAAACTTAGCCAATTAAACTAATCACCGCGTGATATTTGCTTCATCACTTGATCTGACCTCGTCAAGACAGACCTACACCTAATGGCTCACCTCACGCATGGACTACCATGCCCTTGGTAGTGCAGTCACAATCCAGCTGACAGAAATTTCAGAAATTCGAATGATAACTCTCACACTCACCCTAATCGATCGAACAAGAAGTTCCACCATTATTCCATCAAAGCCTGGGGCTTTGCCCCTACCTAAACTGCAGATAGAATGACACAACTTGGCCTCGGTAATATTCAAGGACACTACACTCCCTCGAAACTGAGCGACTTCATGATGCACCCGCAGATGGTATATGATCTCTCCAGCTTCACTATCATCAGGTAGTAAATCTAATTGTAATTTGTATAGAATTTTAAACTTGTCTAAAACTACACCAAACCTGCTCGAGAGAGCGGAAAGAAGAAAGTCCTTTCATCGTTTGTGTCCCAAGACCCTATTACTTATATGTCCAGGAATTTTTGTTCCTCTGTTCGTGAACAAAGGAATGCCAGAAATCCCTCTTCACAGTCTGAACTTTATGATAATAATGAGATCTCCAATCTCTATATTCGGCAGTAAGGACCTCCCAGCGTTCTGGTTCACCTGCTCGCTGAGACGTCTTCTGTAAACAACAGACAGCCTCTTCAAAGCTGACAACTCCCTATCTATATCACTGTGGTGCAAATCTCTCTCGATCCGAACTACAGGGAACTGAACACTCAGTGGCGTCAATGAAAGCCACTGATAAACCTTCCGCCAGACCCTCCAGATTGGCAACATGCAAATTCTAATCCAAAAACTCGAAGCCTGGCTGAAAGAAAGTTAACAAATTTTCTCCAGTTAAGTCTTGTGTAGCCAGTATGCCTGTACAAGAAACGACCTTGCTGAACTGGAACGTTATATCGGTAGCACTTCTCAAGCCACAAACAATCTCATAGACAATCAATAGATGATCACTTAAATTATCAAATTTTATTCAGATGTGGTTGAAGTCTACATTGTATGAAGAAATTAAATCAATGTGAAAGCTCATACAGCAGTAACGTGCTCTATGTAGATCATCTCAAAGAACATAACACCAGTTGCATTTAAAAATGCATCATGATAAATAATAAAACTCATCATATACTATTTTGCGTTTGAGTAGTGCACAAGAGGAGTACTTGATCTGCTTTTATTTATTTTAATTCAATGAAGTACAGTTTAATTTTTTAGGATATATGAATTTCTACATATTTTCCTCAAGAGAAAATTCACTCAATTTAAAATAAAACCACACTGTGATCTCAGGATCAATCAGACTTTGATGCATGAACTTGCCTAAAAAGATCATCGGAAGAATATTCTTTGAATCTGACTATGTGTATTATCATATTTTTTATATGCGTTCATAAGTTGATGAACTCTTCTTTCTTATTTTCTGTTTAGCCTCTGGAATCACCATAAGGTATTATTACTTCAGAGGATGAATGAGGCTGATATCTATGAATGTAAATGAACTATTGTCTATACAGTTTCAGGTTGCCCATTCCTGAGATGTGTGGTTAATTGAAACCTAACCACCAAAGAAAGTATTCTTTATCCATGATCTAATATCAAAATCTGTTCTGCCTTTACTAGGATTTGAACCTTAGAACATTTGACTTTGAAATCAAGCAGTTTGCGATGACAAGTTCGTAACTAGACTAACATGGTGGGTGGTGTTTAGTTGATAAACTCGCTCAGTTTTAACTAACTTGTCCTATCAACAATTGAATCCTAATATTTGATTTTTTTAATGGGGAAAGGCCAGTGAGTAGACGTTTATGTTCAACTTATTTTTCATACTGGGACAGTCTCCTTTATAACTTTTAACTGTAATAAAAGTTTTTGGCTGATATGGAGCACCTACATATTTACTTATGCTGATATCTGGTTCTATGTAAGACCTCAAAGTATGCATATCTGAAGCAATTCTACTGAGAGTTCATCATCTCCTTTGTCTTCTTCTTTCCTTATTATTTATTACTTCTTCCTTAGGTAGATATCAAGCAAACTGTGTCATTTGTCACTCTGACTCAAAATGTGGCATTAAACTGGCACCTTCTAATATCCATATTAAACTATTTATTTATTCATGGCTCAGAGAACAATAAATATGCATATGTGATAATCAAGAGTTCATTTTCTATCTGAAGTTTGTAAAAAAGAGGCAAACTAATGGCTGAAGTGTCTGTTAAAAAACCCAAGCTTGTTCTCCTAAAATCTACAACTGATTATTATAATTATTGAAATCAGTGAATTTTTTTAATGGAATGTAATATCTTATAGTTTTCATGTTAATCATTTTAATTATTTAAAATAATTATTGATTTATTAAAAATAAAGAAATATAATTTATATTTTCCTTAAGTTTCATTTCTTGTTTGTATGGTTATAATTTCAAGTTACAGGATTTGTTTGCAGCTCTACAATCCTATTTTTCTTAAAAATTTTAACCAAATTGAATTAAAACAAACTAAAAATTAGTTATCAATCAAATGTGTTTAAATGTATTAAATAAAAAAAGGTGAATCTAATAAATGTTTAACTCATATTTCTATTTTAGGTAGAATTGAAACGCAAACAGTCTTATTCGATTTGGAAATAATATTACTTTATTCAAATTATTGTTGTTTTGTACTCAATTATTTTTTTACTAATTTGGAAATTTTGTTAATAAAAATTAATTTATAAATATATCCATTTTGTTTTTTCATGACCACAGCAAGGAACTACATACATTTTTTTGCTTAGCTTCACATAGTAGTAACAAATATCTAATTGATATTTTTCCTTCAGTTTATTTAAAATAAAATTAAACTGTTTTCTTTTATATAAACATTACTCTGATGATAAATTTTTAAATAATATTAATCATAGAAAATTAACAGTAGACTGCATCTCCTTTCACCACCAAGTACTTAAATGTGTTCTCAAATAATTTTCATTAACACCTTATGAATTTTGATTTATTTTCTAGTTATTTTATATGTTTTGTATTTTTATGTGCTTATTTTAATATTGTTTTGTGCGTTTATATTTTAAATAATTAATATGGACTTTCACCATATCTACTTTTTATTTTATGATTAATTATATATGTTGTGATCCTGCTCTGATTAAAATTTATCATGGTTTCCTCTGATCTATCCAGGCAAATACTGTAACAGTTTGATTTTTTATCTGGGTGTAGCATATCTACCCAATCTTGATGTTATTTATATAACATATTATTATGTACAGATCAGAATAAAATATTTATTAATAATCATGATAATTGTGGAATTGTCTAAATTTATATTTCTTAATACCATACTTTGATCTTTGATCTCTGGAAAGAGATGTTTTTCATTCTCAGTTATGGATCTACCTGTTTTCAGAGAGGCAGGTTCTAGGACAAAACCTATAGGGTATGTTCTGAGCATTACACTGAGGAGGCACATTGTATGTTATATATTCATAGTTTTATTTAATTCAGAGATATCAGAGTAAATAATTTTGGAGAATAAATACCATTCGCTAAGAAAATAGGAATGTATCTGACATGAATACATGCTTTAAGAAAGATTACAAAGATTTAATTTTAAAAACTTCTTTACCTCTTTTGTTTTCACTGTTTCTAAGATACTATTATGCTTTTCTTGATCTATCTTGAAAGCTTCTTGTAAATAAGAGAAAAGATCATTTTCTTCTTCAGAAAAATTTGCATCTGAACCAACGATATGTAGAATTTCATATAGAACTTCTGAATAAAGTTCTTCAACCTGTAACAAAAGAAATATAATTGGACATTACATCAAACTGAAAAAAAAAAGAATAATTAGGGTTTTTATATGTATTTAAAAAATAAATGTTACTCATCCCTTATCTGATTACTATTGAAACTTGAGTATGACTATACATTACATATTCTCTGATTGAACTCTTTTTTGATAATATTTTTTTTAATATTTAAATTAAATTAAATTAAAAAATAACATTTTTCTCACTCACCAAAACTCTTGCAAAAGCAAGCAAGCTATTACAGTTAGAAAAAGACCATGTAAGTAAGCATAAAATCAAACCAGTTACTGACACCATGCATGCAGATAATACTGACATAAGTTCTTTATATAAATAACCCAGTACATAGACTATAAATCTGATTTTAAAATTCAGCAAACTTTTTCTTTAAAATAATTTCATAAAATAACAGGAAAAGAATGAATTCGATTACTTAAGTTTTCAAAACAACACTGAACAATGAAACAAGATCATAATGACTGAAGTACAGTTGCAAAATGGTCATTCAAATTAAATTAAGGTTCTTTGTAGATGTCACCCTAAGTTTTGATTTATGTTCTTTAATGTTTTTACCTAATTTTAATGTTTTTAATGTTTTAATTTACTTTCCAATGAAATCTCTTATACATTAATTAAATAATTTTAACAAAAATTTCTGTTTTTGACAATTTTTTTAACAATTTTGAGTATTTTACTGTTTTCTAACTTATTTCAGTTATTGTTTAGTACTACTCTTTACTCATACGCTAAGTAATGCATCCCCTCCCAATGCTTTATGTAACATAATTTTTATTTTACAGTAAAGCTTTCTTCTTTTATCAAACTATCCAGGCTTAGATTACTTAATGGTATGGTCCATCCGTCTAGTTTTGTTTTCTTCTACAAAATTCTGCCATTTCTTCATCAGTTCTTTTTTCCAGTTCTTCAGAAAGAAGTTCTTCAAAAAAATTTTTCTATACTTTTTTCTTTAACACAATTCTTCAAAACCCACTATACCTTTTTCTTCATCTAAATATCAACATTATATTAAATTTTTAATAATAAATAAAAACTATTATTACATATAATGAATAAGTAGATTTAATTTTGTGATGTTAAACAATCAGAATAAAATAAGGTACTGGCAATAGTAAAAATAATATGATAATTGTGGAATATATTATTAAAGTAAAATGAATAATTTTTCAAGTTTAGGTAAAAAATGAAACTAACTGAACCTAAAAGCTCATCATGTGAAATATCCCAGTCTTGTGCCAAGTATCCAAACAAGATTGCATATTTTGCAGGACTGAAGCCAAACCTTTTTTTTTTATTGGAACAGTGAAATAATATCAGTCATCATGTGGTATTTCATTCATAAAATTACTAATTAAAATTTTTCTTTGGTCATTACTTTTCATAATAAATAGTATATTTAAATTAATTAAAAAATATAATAAAATATAACTATTATTATTTTATTAGTCTGATTAACTGTTTATTTACAAATAACATTAGTTTAATATTGCCATGTAAGCAATAATTAAACAGTTTTTGATGGTACTTCATTGTTTACTGAATGGAAATAGAATGTGATGAAATCAAACTGAATAAAATCAGTGTTATTACTTACTCAGGAAATAACAGACTTGGTGGTCAATTATAGTTTCTTGATATTAATTTTGTAGCGTATGAAAATTTCAAGACTTCTGAGATTCAGACCCACAAACTTCTGTATGAAGGCAGAAATACTATCATTGTGCTATGGAGGTCGGCATAAAATAATAACTGACATAAGTTAAAGATAAAATTTGAGTACTAGTAGTGCTTTAGATGTTTATTGATAGACTATTTCAGACTAATATGTTAAAACTGCTTGCAGTATTGTAATTACATTTAATTAGCAAACATAAGTTAAAATTTAAGCACTGTTATCTTAGGTGAAAGTTATAATTTGATTCAAGACTTTACAAATGCCCTGATAATTTATTTATTTTTTAACAGAAAGAAAAAAATAGACTATTTTAGCAAATAATCAGTCCTGTATGTTAAGCTATCATAAAATTTGTTCTAAAAAATTTCAAATAACAATATTTTTGAAGTTTTGTAAAAAATTATTATTTTTTAAAAATGTTTGAAATATATCCTTTACCTTTATGATAAAAGTTGAAAAAACTATTTCCTCCTAAATTTATAAAAATTTTAAAAAAAATTTCAATTTGATACGTTAAATGAATAAATTAAAAAAGAATTACAGATCAACAACAATAACTTCTTACTTAATAATTATTCACTATAAGTGTTCAATAAAATCTGAAAATAAACTTCATTAGTTAAATAAAAAAATATTAAAATTTACAGGATGAAGCAGAGAAAATTTGCAAAATAACATTTTTACATTTGGGATTTTTTTATAAAATATTCTTGTAAAATTTTATTTCCTACAGAATTTCTGATATTATTTTTTTTTACAAACTAAATATTCAAAATTATTAAATACAACAATATGGCTTTAAATGACTTAGTAACTTCTAAAAATGACATAACTCTTCCCACAAACAACAAACATCGAAAGCTAATCTTAATAGAAAAAAGAGCCTTCCCACTACCTTCTTCTTGCGTACAGATTATATTCTTGCACATTTATATACTGAATGCACCAAAGTGCAAGTGATATTTAGTTCTACAAGTAATACCTTTACCATCAGAACTAGCTATATAATAAATATCATTACTCTAATAAAAAACTATTCAAATTGCAAGAAATAAAATCATAAATAATAAAGTACTCTCTTTTAGATATAGCACTCCCTCAATAGGGCCCAACTTATCTTACTTTTTAAATATTCAGTGGTACTAATCCTCTCTTATGGACTTCAGCTACATGAATAATATTACTAGTAATGTTGAAGACATCATTTTATTTAGGCCAGCAATAATTTTGTTCACTTCCAATAATGAAACTAAAGAACTTTAGGTATCTAATTCACAGTACAACAAATATTACTTATAGGAATATAATTGTGGTAAACTTGATAAATTTATATCATACAAGAGATTCTGTAGCTTTATTTTTTTAATGGAAGTAAAGCAAGCAATGAGCTGAGAAAAATAGATAAAAATACAATTATGATATACAAATTGAAACTTTGTTTAAGATTTCTTTGTTTAATTTGCTTAAGATTATCAAAATAAATAATACAAACCTAAAATTATTGTTTTTAGTCCCTCTCCTAAAAACAATAATTTTATCTTCTAAAGATTCTTTCAGATCTTAGAAGATTCCTTTAGGTTTACAAGTAATATTTTGTTAAAAATAAAACTGAAATGTACGGAAAAAAGGAAATTCCAAAAATCAGTATTTTTTTTTTTAAAGATTTTCCAAGTTTATTGTTTAATATAATTCAAATATTATACAAACATTTTGATTTCCAACTTTGTTTATAAAAAATTTCTGTAAATTAATTTTTTCTACTAATTCTGAAAGTTTTTATAATTAATAAAGTAAGAAAAGCTGTATGACAATACATTGACTATAAATTTTTTAAAAGTAATTTTTAAATAAACAGCTCTGATGGATCCATATTAAATTGTGCAAGTGAAGCAATGTACTTTTAAATCACCAAAAATGGGGATCCTTACAATGTCAGAAATTATTTTTAATAAATATATGACTATCTCCTTCATTCATTATTAAATATAAAAAAAAAATTAATCTCAGCCTTTCATACAGGATCCTGGGTTTAAATCCAGGTATGGGATTAAAATTTTCAAACGCTACAGAATTCTATTTTCATATTCCTATATTTAATCTTTCAAAGCTTCTATGGTGAATTAATTATGCATGCAGAAAAAAATAAACGTAGTTTTTTTACTTTTTGAGCATTATACATAAGAAATGTGAATTTGTGATAGAGACTGCATTTATTATCCATGTTTGTATTATAAATCAAATCAAAGGAAACTATTTTTAAAATAATACGTAGCAACTTGATATTTCACTTGAAAAAAAAAAAAAAATAATAATAGAAATAATTGGGAAATTTGGTGTAAAATTGTTTGAGTTGTTTTATTTTGGTTCAATTTTACTTTCAAAACGTAAATAATTTACAAATTACTGCCTGGGATCTCGCAGAAAAATATCTATTGTGTCTTTCATACCTAATTAAGTAAAATATGGTTGAATTCACTCTCCTTGCATGCTTATGAAATTAATGAACAAATTTCTAAAAATTTAATAATCAGAAAGATTGGAATAATAAATAATTTATCTTTAATTAAAGAAAAAAAATTACAGCAATAAAATAAATTGACTTTAATAACAAAGTTAACAAAATTTAATGAATAAATAATTTCAGCGTTACTGTTATTTGAAACCGTTTAATTAAGATAAACCAATAGCAGAATTATGTAATAAAAGATGTACTTTATTTATTGATAAAATAAACTTTTAACTGGTTAAAAAATAATAAGTTTCTTCCAATTTAAAATAAAATTTAACATATGTCTTAAATATCTAACTAATTTTTTCTCAGATCAAATACAGTGTATAATAAATGAAAACTAATTATAATTATGCCATAAATATTATTTAACTAAAGTAGTTCTTAGAAAAAACTTGCTACTTAAATAATTTAAATTGCTTCAAATTATGTATGGAATTGAACATTCATTTATAATGTGCAGCTAATAAACTTTACACAACTAATAGCATATAATTGACTACTTGTAACCGATCTTTAAAAAATTTTTTAAAATTTATTCTTATTTTTTTAAGTGGGCATTTAACCAATACAACTGGAATTAAGACAATTAAACAATTAAAAAAAAAATTTATTATTACTTACAAACAACAACTACAATGAATTAGTTGAAACTGTTAAGAAAAAAAAAACAGCTAACTAGTTGTTGTATTAAATAAAAAAGTATACAACATTTTTTAATAACTTATAATATTATAATTAACTGGTTTTAGGCACTTCTCCATTCTCTTCGATTCTGTTTTAAATTTTAATCTCTTCTGTAAATGCTACATCATTTAAATTATTGTTTTATTGTATCCTAATTTCTGTTTCCCTCATCAGATTCTTGACTGATCTTTAACATTACAGGTTTGAAAAAATAGACTTATTTTGTCTCAAATAACCATAAAATTTATTAACTTAACATTACCAAATCATTTAATTTTTAATACTGTTGTATAATGTACATTTCAGAACCTTCTCTTTCGTAGAATTTTTGGCTTGTTTGTTATCCATACTTTAATTCATTTATGCTATAAAATGCTTCATTCCATATATATATTGACTGCCTTCCATGTTTTTGAAGTTTAAAAAAAAAAAAAACTAATATACAAGGAAAGTTAAGTGGCAAGATAAAAATATATTTAACAAATATTCTGATGTTTGTTAAGAAATCCTTGAAGGAAAAGTGAATTGAAAGGAGTGAAGAAAAACAGGATAAAGATTACTTTTGTTCAAAACATTTTCAAAATTCTTATTTGAAGTTCCTTGTGGTAATAGATAACAATCTTATATGAAATAACAAGAAATAGTTTTGAGAGAAAAAATGTGTTTCTAATTTATTTTCAGCCAATATGTTACATTTTTAATTCAGTGAAATAGCAAGTAAGTATGTATTTAAAAAAAAGTTTTAAATTTATTAGCATAAAAAAACTAACTCAAATTGATTTGTCTGGAGTACCTCTAGATGTCAGATATTATTAATTAACTGGATTAGCAAACTCTAAGTCAAAATTTCAAATCATCTTTTATATAAATAATGTTCCAGATTTTACATATAACCATACTTCTGTAAATATTTTTCTACAATATGTAAACTTTTTTCATACAGTTCATAGGTATAAGAACAGAAATATCATTTACACCAGCCAAGTAAAGAATGATGCGCACACACACACACTGCGAGAGAGAGAGAGATAGAGAGAGAGAGAGAGAGAGAGAGAGAGAGAGAGAGAGAGAGCGGGGGGAGGGAGAGGGGGGGGGAGAGAGGGGGGGCGAGAGATATGTACGAGAGAGAAGCACACAAAGATAGATATAAATTTTTACAAAATGTAAATGTAACAGTTCGAATCAATTTTTTGATTCGGTTTTTTAAAATTACCAAATTTGTTTATTTTTTTTATTTTTAAAGTTTGATTTGTGTTTTAAAAGTTACCAAAATGGTATGGTAATCATTTTGTTAAGATTTCAGTAATGTAAATTCTTATGTGTGTTAGAATAACTTTATTCTGTAATTTAAACCAGGTTATAGGATGGAATAGCACTACTGCTATATCTAAGAAGAATTAAATTCGGTTAAAAAATATTCAATGAATAAAAAATAACTTTTTCGATTTTTGAGAAGGTTTTTGGGGAATAACTTTTTTAAAAATGGTAAGATAAGCGTGCACACATATACAAAGCTTAATATAAAGTAGAATTATGTTAACAAAATTTTTAGAAAATTGATCCTCATAACTATCTACCACATTCTATGGACTTTTGAAAAGACTTTCTATGAACTTTTTAAAAGTTTAGCACAAACTTGTCCTATACAAGACTCTCTAGACAAAATTTCCTCAAAATCGGCTCATCCAGTCAAAAATTGTTAAGCTTCAAACACGCTAACATACACATATCTACATACGAACATTATCCCTACCTTTTTTTTTGTTTTCTGGTGTGCCTGGGTTCTCGAAGTTTCATTTCTCGAAACTTCGAGAAATGAAAATAAAATCAAATCCATAACCCAATGTTTGATTGATTAAAATTATTTTCTTCTATATAATTAAAACTACTTCTATGTAATATATACATACATACATACATACATACATATATAAATATATTTTATATAATGTAACAGGAACAGTGTAACGGGCCAGATTAACGGATTCCTTGCAATTAAGAAGAAATATGAGAAAATAATAAGGAAAGGAATCCAGAAGGAACTAAAAAGGATCCTTTTCTCAGGATAACAGTAGTACAGTCAATCTGTAATTTTTTTTCTAAAAAATTCCGGGATGGTTGAGATTTCATACAATGGTTGCGGGTGATG
>JAAAKQ030148966.1:0-13011 GCA_010016005.3 Zanna intricata
TTGCTTAATTCAATACTTTTTAGTTGTATCAATGATGTTTCTGTTGATTTTAGTTTGCTAATGCGAAGTCATCAATCGTTCATTGGTGGTATTTTGTAATTATTGTTATTGTTGGTGGCATCTTCGGTCTAAATCTAATTATTGGCATCATAGCTGTGTAAGTAAAACAATCAAATATTCTACTTGTATTGGGTTATTATCAAAACATATTAATTATAGCTTGAAATGTTCATATATAAATTATTCTGATTAATTTTTTACTTTAAATTTACATCATTAAATGCTATATCTAATCGTTACCAAAACCTAGTTGAGAATTAAAATTAAGACAGATCTTGAATATTACTAAATAAAAATCAGATTTCACTAGAATTAAAGACTTATCTAAAAGGAGGTAAGAGATATCTTGTTTTTCCAAGTGCTGTTTTATTACAACCATTCAATTAAACACATAAAAGGGGATGAAAATTTCATAATAATCTGAAATTGGAATACAAGCATCCGAAAAGGCAAGGAAGGAAGTGAGTGAATACGGGCTGGGCAAAAGAAATGAAAGAAGGGACTGACTTATTGAGTTTTGCATCAAGTATAATTTAGTAATTGCTAACATACAGTTTAAAAATCATAAGAGAAAAGTATACACATGGAAAAAGCTGGGCGATACTGCAAGGTATCAGATTTCACGGTTAAGCAAAGCATTAGAAATCAACTCATCTATTACACAGCATATCCAGGAGCAGACATTGATAGCGACTATAATTTAGTGATAATGAAATGTAGATTGGGGTTTAAAAACCTGAAAACATGAATGTATCAGATGAATCGGTGGAATTTAGAGAAGCTTGGAGAAGAGGAGGCAAAGAAGATTTTTGAGGAGGATATCACAAGAGATCTGAGTAAAAAGATAAAGTAGAAAATATAAAAGAAGAATGGGAGAATGTTATAAAAGAAATTCTTAAACCAGCAGAAGTGAACTTAGGCAGAACAAAGAGAACTGGTTGCAAACCTTGGATAACAAGAGTATATACTGCAGGAAAGTTAAGGAGAATTTTTGTGGTACATATGTTAAAATCTAATCAAATAATAAATTAAATTAAGATGGTACACTGATTTATAGTATGAAAGAAAAGGTAGATAGGTTGTGTAGAATATATTGAAGAGTTATATGGAGGAAATGAATTAGAAACTGGTGTTACAGAGGAAGATGAGGAAGTCAAAGAGCATGAAAAAAAGGAAGATACAATACTGAGATCTGAATTTAATAGAGCATTGAAGGATTTGAATACGAAAAAGGCTCCTGGGATAGACAGGATAACTGCGGAATTACTGCGTAGTGCAGGTGAGGAAGTGATAGATAGATAAAATAAACTGGTGTTAATATTTACAAAAGAGGGGAAGTTCTGTTCCATCAGACTTCAAAAAGAGTGTTATTGTCATGATAAGAAAGCAGTAGTAGATAAATGTGAATAATACAGAACAATTAGCTCAACTATTTATGCATCAAAAATTTTAACTTGAATTCTGAACAGAAAAATTGAAAGGAAAGTGGAAGAAGTATTAGGAGAAGACCGATTTGGTTTACAAAAAGTATAAGGACAAGGGAAACAATTTTAGTGCTCAGATTAATAGAAGGAATATTAAAGAAAAACAAATTAACATACTATTTGATAACTTAGATTGAAATAAAACAAAAAATTATTCGAATAATTGCAAAAAAAGCTCAAACTGAACGTTCACGACCAATTTTTTTTAATCTAAAAATCCTTCCTCTACAACATCTATATGTTTACAAAGTTTTAAATTTGTTTTACCACAGGAGTGGTAGCAAACCAAAAGAAAATAATATATACCGACAACAGTTGAGATCTAGGGATAACTTTTACATGCCAAAATCAAATTTTACTACATTTAATAAATTTTACACGTACTTTTCCCCAAGAATCTTTAATAAACTACCTGTATTTATTAAAAAAACTTGCTAAACACTAGATCATTTAAAAATAATTTGAAAAACTGGTTATCAACAATTTACAGCGTAAAAAGTGTTTATCAGTAATATCTGTTATTCTTACTTTGTTTAAATTCTTCTATTTTTTATTTTTTCAGAGTAGCTTTTTATTTGTAATTACTAGTAATTGTACTGTAGGGTTTCTTGGATTTTAGAATTCACACTGGTACTCCATTATTTTAAAAATATTTTTTATTTGCTCTACTGTAAATTATTAAATTGTTATTTTAATATTTTAGTTGTAATTCTCCATTGACTCTTATTAAATTTTAAGTGTCATTGTACCCTTGACACAGGCAATGCCTAATAAGGTACCTAGTTCTTTTAAACCATTTAATTTAATTTCAACTTTATTAATAATACATATCTAAATTTAATTTTTGTTTATTATATATTTATTGTTTATTTTTGTATCATTTTTTTATTTTATATTTCTTATAATAATATGTATATTAAGTGCTTAATAAGGTCACTGTTTGTATGAAAAAATGTTATGTATTGTTTATTGTAATGGTTGAAAGAATAAAAATGATTTGATTCAAAATAAAATGTTCAGCATTTTAAAGAATTTAAGGTTTAAGTATAGAGAAAGAAGAACAATTGCTAACATTTACAAAAAACAAACTACAATACTAATTAATCAAAGAGCACAAAAAAGAAGCCATAATAAAAAATGGAGTCAGACAAGAATGTTCCCTATCCCTATTTTTTTAATCTTTATGTAGAACAGCAGTTAATGATGTTAAAGAACAGTTTAGATCAACCCTCAGGGTTGGTCTAGTGGTGAACTCAGCATAGCAAATCAACTGATTTCAAAGTTAAGAATTCTTAGGTTCAAATCCTAGTAAAGGCTGTTACTTTCGTATGGATCACAAAATCCACTAGATCATGGATACCGGTGTTCTTTAGTAGTTGGGTTTTAATTAATCACATATCATAGGAATGGTCGACTTGAAACAGTACAACACTACACTTCATTTACATTCATATATAACACCCTCATTCATCCTCTAAGTAATACCTTGAGGTGTTTCCAGAGGCTAAATAGAAAAAGAAAGAAAGTTTAGATCCAGAGTAACAGTGCAAGGTGAAAAGATAAAGATACTACAATTTGCTGATGCTGTAGTAATTCTAGCTCAGAGTAAAAAAGATTTAGAAGAAACAATGAAAGGAATGGATGAAGACCTACACAGGGACTACCACATGAAAATAAACAAGAACAAAATGAAAGTAATAAAATGCAGTAGAAATAAAGCAGATGGACTCCTGAATATAAAATTAAGACAAGAAAAGACTATGAATGTAGAAGAATTTTGTTGCTTGGGAAGTAGAATTATTAAAGATGGACAAAGCAGGAATGAGATATAATAAAGAATAACACTGGTGAAATGAGCTTCCAGTTAGAAATATAATTTGTTTACATCAAAAATTAACTTAAACGTCAGAAAAATATTTTTCAAAGTATATGTTTGTAGTGTAGCTTTATATGGAAGTGAAACTTAGATGAATGAAGTACCTGAGTAGCTTTGAAATGTGGTGCTACAGGAGAATGTTAAAAATCATATGGATGGATAAATTGACAAATAAACATGTGTTGCAGCAAATTGATGAAAAAAGAAGCATTTGGAAATATATAGCTGAAAGACTTTTAGGCCACATCTTAAGGCATCTTGGAATAGTTGCTTTGATATTGGAGGGGCAGGTAGATGGGAAAAATTGTGCAGGCAGGCAATGTTTGGAATATGTAAAACAAATTGTTAGGGATGTAGGATGTAGGAAGTATAACGACTGGCACTGGATACGGAATCTTGGAGTGCTGCATCAAACCAGTCACATGACTGAAGATAAAAAAAATTCTTATTTTTAAGTATTGTCTTAAGAAATAAAATTAATTGTCTTCTTGTTACATTAACAGAAATTCTTCTTACTAATTTGTAAATACAGTGTTGCCTGCACTTAACCTTTGATACAAATAAATGATAGTGTGCAGAAACATTTGGCCAGCAATAATTTACTGGAAGGAAATTAATGCAGCTACCTGCAAGTTACTTCTTAGATTTGAAAAAGATTGTATTTGTTTCTAAAAAAATAATATATGACTCAAAGATTAATAATAAACTCTTTCAATTCATTAATAAAATCTTTTTGCCCAATTATGCTGTCATATTAAATGCACAAGCAGATATGACCAGGAGCTCCAGAAATTATTATAAATACTGGATTCTTGTAAAACTCCAGTAAACCAAGCAATTTATTTTCTCAATCTTTTATTTATTTTTTAAATTTCCTGTGACTTCTTTATTTACTTTTTTGTCAGGTCACTTTTTACGTTGCATAATTTTTTAAGTTTTTCTACTGAAATATTTGTGTTAACTGTTGTTCTACATACTTCATTCAATATCAAACCGTGTTTTTCTTTTGATCATTCTGGTACCAAATTGAATAAAAATATCTTTTTACACCTCAGTAATATACATCCTGTTTTGTGGTTTTACACATTCCTCTTTTTTACTAAATACTAAGAATTACAATGTGAAATGACAGGCAACACAACACATTCAAGCTTGCATAGTACAGATTGAACACATATGAGCTTATATAAACAGTTACAAACAAGTTTGCCACACATTCAATAAAAATTATTGTTAATGATTTACTATTTCAAGACAAGACTAGTAAAGACCAGACAAGACAAGGTCTAATAATCTTAAATTACCAGACACGTCTTTTAAATTTTCTGTTACTTGATTTAGCAAATTATTATTCACTAGAAAAATAAGTGTTTGTGATATTTTAAAAGAGAACTTTCTTCCTAATAAGATCTTTTTTGAAATATAATTCTTAATTTTATTTACTCCAAATGCTTTAAAATTTGATCACATTTAAATTTACTTTCTTTTAAAAAAAAAAAACAATTATTGCATTTCATAAAGAACAGGCTTTAATCCCTCTTCAGGATATTTTCTGTCAAAGATATTTTGTTTGCAGATAGCAAATATTTATTTTGTATGTAATAAACTTTCAGGGCATGTTCTACTGATAAAAAAATAATATATATAAACATAGGTTCCAAAATGCTTCGTTAATGAGGCTGGCGAAATGTTTCACCTTGATTTCTGTGCCTTTAAAATTTAGCTAAACAGTAATTCTTTTTACCTAAATTAAGGGATAAATGTAATAGTTTTATATGAAGTATGACCTAAAAAGTTAAAAATAAAAATAAGTCCCAGAACTCTATTTTGAGATAACTTGTTTTGAAAGACAAACTATTGGGGATCAAAAAACACTATTTTGTGTATGCATAAAATATTATTGTTAAATGGGAAATAAACTTACAAAAGTTTTCAACAAAACTTGTAGAGAATTTTATTTGAGCAAAATATGACATTAATAAAGTCCACATAAACTGAATACAAAAATAAGAATTTCAGAGTTCATTTAAAACAAAACATATCAAAAAATATGACAGATTTTACTGAATATTAAATGAAACAAAACTTTTAATTGCATTAAGATCAACATGTTTTCAGTTTACCATAATGTACACAGGCAGTGATCGTCTATGTTCACTTATTTTCAACAGCCAATGGAAATCATTTTTCAAAGCGTTTTCAATTATAAAATCATCACATGTCTCTTATTTATCGATAAAATTATTTATGTTTATAGTAGATTCTATATTTATATTATGAAATTTTTTGTAACCATCTTTGAGATTACACAGTAGCAGAAATTTTAGAGCTGAATGAATAACAGTTAAAACAACTTTTATGGGAAACATTTTTTTTTTTAAATTAGACCTATTTCGGTGTTGGTTTTAGCTAGCAATGCCCCCGAAATGGGTGTGGTGATGTTACGATACTTCCCCCCTTGCGGGGGTGGCAAGGAACCATGACCCAATCATCCAATCTATCCCATCTAGCGACAGGCTACAGAGTCTCTGGGGTTTCATTGTGCAGAAGCCACTCCCACCTTCGTGGGAGCCCCAACCACACTCCTCCCCAGAACTGTCCGCAGCCGGAGCAACCACTACCCCCATGAGACCAACGCCAATCGGTAGGGCACACTAGCGGGAACTAGTGTGGGGCTCCCTACCCCCGTGGTACCAGACTTTTCTATCACGGCACCGGTAACTGGAACCCTTATCCTTATCCAGTAGATCTTGGTGTTGATGTTCTGCGATGATTTTGCATAACCTCAACGTCTTCTTTAGGGGCTCACCTGCAGTCAAGGTGCGACCGGGCTATGTAAATCGATCCCCTGAGTATATCTACAATGATGCTCTCCATGTCTTTGGGCCCGCCCAGGCCTAGGGTATGCAAATTTCTAGAGGTTTCGTTGGTCATCCCTCCTCTTGCTCCAAAAACTAGGGGGAGTATCACAACATCTTGTACACCCATGTCCAGTTTGACAGAATCAATAATTCTGGTGTACTTCTCTTTCTTCTCTCGAGAAGCTTCTTTCAAAGAGTCACCCTGCTCGAACCATACTGTGGCGTCGACAATGAGGGCTCTCCCTGGTGTTTTTATGACCAGATCGGGCCTCAGAGCCTCAGCCCCAGCACGGAACAGTTGTTCTCTAGCGGTCTCCAGGCCTTCCTTCTCCGCTTTGTCCTGAACTACGTCCATGATCTTATCGTGACGAGCAATGTGAGCGCCTCGACCAGCAGGGCACTCGCCAAGAATATGACCCAGCGATTCCTCTTTTGCATGGCACCTCCTACAGATCTTACTATTCTCTGGGTCGATGCGGTGTAGGTAGTTCATCGTCGGAAAAACCTCACTTCTCATCTTGAGCAGGTCGATCTCTTCGCCAGCGCACAACGTCTTCTTCTTTAGCCAACAATTGCCAACATTGTTGCCCTTGAAGCAAGCAATACCCCTACCCTGGACGGGTTGATGACTCCATTTCTCAAATTCTATAAGTTTTCTCTCTTGCTTCCATTTCTCTATGGCTGGTAAGCTGGTGGGCCAACACAAACCCATGCTGGATGCAACCCTCCTACAGTGTTCTGCCTGCCCATCCACCAAAACATTCTTAACAACTTCGTCTCCTGGGTCGCCTAGGGCACAAAAAACTTTCAGAGTCGCCGCCCGTACCAAATCAAACATTTTGGGTACAAACATTTTAGGTTTTTAAATTTTACTCCTATTTTTATAATTTAAGTCATTTATTTGAAGATGTTACATGATACTATGGATAGTACTTAGGTGGTAGTTAGCCATAATACTTGAATGCAAAAAGAAGTAAATGTTACAAGCTCTTTCCTCATAAAGGATAAGAAAAGTGAAAGTGCAACCTTTAAAAAGGTTAAGGAAAGTAAAGTAATCCTACCTCTGATCCTGATCAGGTTTGTTTATCAATACTGCTTTCGTTTATATCAATAGCGCTTTCGTTTATCCAGAATGACTTATATAATTTCCTTCATTCCCTTTCTGTTGTATATAATAAATTCTGGTTAGATCCTAGAATTTCTGGTGATTTTCAAATTTTTTCATTTGCTGATACTCATTCTTAGTTCATTAATTTTTACAACTTTTTCATCCACATTTCTTAAATGCTAATCCCTATAGCTTCATTTAATTTTTATTAGAGGGTAATTTTAAAATTTCGGACAGATTTCTTGCAGTCTAGAGTATTTATCTTATTTTAGTTAATCAATTTTCTGTTTGGTTAAGATTTGTTTGGATTCTCTGCACATATAATACTAAGTTTTTCAACTTTATCAAAACCTCTAATAATTTCATTTGTAATACTAACTGACCTGTCAGAAACTTTTCCCTGAATGAAATTTTGGTTTCTCCGCTTCTTCTTGGATTCATTCTTCACTGAACAAATCAGTTAGATTTATCGACCCATTTGGTTTTTATATATCTCAAGCAACCATCCTTATTGTTGATAAAATTTTAAGAAAGTAATTAAGGCAAAGAAGAATTTCAAGCGACAACTTTTTTTAAATTGTAAGGGTTTTCTTTTTTGAAAATATGTACTAAAAACTAAAAAGATAAGTTAATGGATAATTTAGATGAATTATAAACTGTAATAATATTTATCCAATTCCTGTTCGTTCCATTTTACTGGGTCAAGATATTGACTTAACTGTTTAACTCTCTATCTCATAGTTTCTCAACTTTCTTACTCTTTTCTAATTTTTTCCTTCTAACTTCCAATGGCCTTTTCCTGATGTTGTTTCATTTCCTATGATTTCTCTGTCTATCTTGCATGTCAACCTTCCTCATTTATTCTCTTGGTACATTGAACATTTTTCAATTGTATATCAAAGGTCTTCCTACTTTCCTCCATCAACATTCCTTTACTCTGATTGTTTTTTTTTTTTTTTACTGATTATCTTTCATACTTCTGTCCTTAATCTTATACTTACCATTCATGTCCATTAAACTGTAATAAATTATTAATTTTTGATTGTCTTATTTTTAGTTATTAAATTTTTTTAATATCTTCTTGTTTTATATTTATTTAGAGAATATAAACGAGTGAAATATAAAAGTATAAATAAAACTCCAATAAATTATCCGAAAAATTTCAACAAACTCCACAGAAACAGTGATACTGATAATAAGGAATTTCATCATGAAAGTAAGTAAAAATATTCATAACTTAACTTCATTTATATTTAGATCTTTATATATATATATATATATATATAAATATTTCAGACTTTTTAAAGAGAATTATCTTTTTAATTTTTACAGCTACTCCATTAGAAAAATCTGTAAGCCTTCATGTATTTTATCTATAAATGAATGCTCTATAGTTACTTACTTTTTCTTTTTTGTCAGTATCAAACATTCTTCTTTTCATTCTAGGTGTATGTGTAAAAAAATATACATGTTGAATCTTCTGTCTCCAGTATTTTAATTGGTTGGCAGCAGATACAAAATTTAGAAAAAAGTTTCTCATTAAGAAATTTAATGATCCAACTCTTTGATACTTTTTAAATTCTTGATTCAACTTTTTGATACAGGCCAAATAATGATTAGTTTTCAAGAAAAAAACTACCTTTTAATTTCACATACATAAACTAAAATATATATTTACCTATTCTACTATCATTTGTGCAATA
Organism: Zanna intricata; assembly: GCA_010016005.3. Classification (NCBI taxonomy): domain Eukaryota; kingdom Metazoa; phylum Arthropoda; class Insecta; order Hemiptera; family Fulgoridae; genus Zanna; species Zanna intricata. The sequence continues at coordinate 9,093 of JAAAKQ030148966.1, forward strand.
TAATGTACATAAATAATTTCATACCTGATGGTTATTTTTGTAATAACTGTAAAAATGAAAAAAAAAAAAATTGGATTTCTTAATTTTAGGCTTAAATATAATATACAACATTATTCTCTTTATGACTGGTGCTCATTTAAGATATGAGAGTTTAAAAAAAAATTTACCATAACTTAATTTATGGAAAGTAAGATCATGTATAACATATGAAAACAATTGTTAATTAACAAGAATAATCATCAAAAGAAAATGTGATCATATGGTCAGAGAGTCTCTAGTCAAAATTAGGAGAATCAATGAATGATTCAAAGAATAGTACAAGTGTGAGAGTTCAGTTGTAGAAAATTAAACTATGATGTAAAAGGAGGTAATTTTGTATCATCCATGACTATAATTGAGTTATTATATGTAATATAAAGTGCTTACCAATATATTATTCGTTTCCCTGAAGTGGTTTCGACTATTCTGCAATCTTCAGGATGAATTATAATCTATGACAGAAATATATATATAAAAGTATAAAACACACATATTTAAGTTATATACGTAACAGTTGATGGTCATTTTGTAAAAGTTAGTCTCAAGTCAAAGTAACTATGTCCGTATTATAATAGTGTCACAATTGTTATCATGGTAAGCAGTTTATACTATATATAATTATATTTCATTAATGGTACCATGTTACAAAAACATAATAGTTGAGATCAGAATAGGTAAGTAAGGTTTTAATGTTATTTAATGAAGGGAATGTAGAAATTATTTTCGTTTTTCATTATGTAACAAGACAGAGGCAGAAGGTATTTTCATTTTAAGTAATTGAATCGCTGTTAACAAAATTCGGAAAAGTATGATTCATTAATATCATGACGTAGACGAATGATTTGTATTTAGCACGATATCGACTTCCCCACGATTATTTAACAGTACAATCACTGTCGTCAATTAAAGCGAGATGATTCGCAAATAACCAACACGATATCAAACATCTTCACAATAATTTATTTAACACAACAACAAACAAACAAACAAACATAAATTTACAACGCTTAACTAAATCTACATTAAACAAATATAAACTTCACGCAGACTACAGATTAACAGCTCTCAATATATCTAATTTAATGATGAACACATTCTTTGAAGCAGCTTGTATCAGCTTTGTTAGCCAGTCGGGTCATTTATGTTAATGAAGGGTCCCCTTGAACTTCCATTTCATTAATTCTCTTTCTGTACCTCAATGTAAAATATTTTGATGCAAGTCAGCAGCAAGTTGTCTTAACTTAAGTCTGCCAATAATTAATTTGGGATATTTTATGAATCAGCAAGTTCACTACATTTTAGTTGTAATATAATTTAAGAACAACTCTTCTTTTCAGCTCAGGAAAAATCCTCGTGACCTGTTCTAAATCTTTATGCTTAACCAATCATGTCCATAATCTTCATACAGGTGTGCACTACCTGCAGCAGTTGATCTTAAATCAACACATAATTCCTATGTTGAAAGAGCCAATCTGAATAATATATTACCAATTCTAAGAAAAGCAACAGTATTTATAAAATGACTCTTGTAGAAGAATTTCCTACCAACGGTAACTCCAAGCCCACCGGGCTGTTCTAGTGGTTAATGTCACATCGAAAATCAGTTGATTTCAAAGTTTAGAGTTCTAAGGTTCAAATCCTAGTAAAGGTAGTTACTCTTATATGAATTTGAATACTAGACCATGAATACCGGTGTTCTTTGGTGGTTGGATTTCAATTAACCTCACCTCTCAGTAGTAGTCGACTTTAGGTCGTACAAGACTATACTTCATTCACATTCACACATATCATCCTCATTCATCCTCTGAAGTAATACCTTACGTAGTTCGGGAGGCTAAACAAAACAAGAGAGAGAGAGAGAGAGAGAGGGTAACTCCAAAATATTTAATTTACAAGTTATATTTTATTTAGAATCATCAAATTTAACAGCACTAAATTTAAAGAGTTCTTATTAGCTCTGTAATTAAAATAGAAACATGAAACTTTTTTTTTCTCAGATTTGGACATTATTTCCAATGTTTGAAATACAAGCTTTGTTTAAAAAGTATATGATCATAGACCATGAAAAAAAAAATAGCTTATGTAGCGGCTTGTTGTTCTAATCTCCTTGTGGCATACACGTACTTAAATCAACCACATTATCGCATTCATTATTATTCGTTATGGTTATCAAATAGGGATCCTTTCAGGAGCATCTCCAGTTTAGGGAACAATAAGAAACCACAAAGAGCTATGCCTAGCGAGTAAGAAATTTTATTTATCTGAAGAATTTCTTCATTTTTATGATTAAACTATTCCCGATACATAAAACCCAAAATTTATTTATAATTTGTAGTATATATAAGGAATTTTACAATTAGATTTTAGTAATTTTGTACTTTGGCGAATGTAAAATATTGAGAAATTAAAAAATTTATGAGATAACTTTTTACTGAAAGCAATTTTTTTTACTCCTTGAATCTGTAAAAACTACAAAAGTAAATATGCAAATAGATTTGACTATTAAACCTGCCAAGTTATTAAAAAAAAAGAAAAGAACAAATTTAAAAAAAATTTTTTTTTTTCAGATGTTGACCAAGTATCAGAAAACTTCAGTATCCAACCTCATATGGATTTCAGAACTAGTCATTATACATATGCTTACGATTCTTGGTAAATAATTAGAAACAGGTTGTCTTTATTTTTCTTTATTTATTAATGATATTTTTCATTTTACAATGTTTCAGAATTCCCTCTCATTAATGATAAGGTGTTTTTATTTGTAGAAACACAAAGTGAAGAATCTTAAAAAATTAAAGGATAATTAATATATCCTTTTTTTTTGAGAAGCAATACTCAGAAGTTGGATAGGTTTAATAAATCATTTCACAGAGAAAAAATAAAAAACTTCTAAACCCAACAGACTTAAACCTTTGAAATTTTAAATACTTTAAATATTTTAATCACACTAAAACTCAATATTTCCTATGACCTCTATACAAAATGTCAAAAATTAAAAATAGTGTACCTCCCCTTTTTTTAATTTTGTACCAAATTTAATGCTATCAGTGCCCCCCACATATAGAGAAAATGTTGCCATGTTTGTATAATCTATATCGATAAGTCTTAGAGATATTAATTAAATTACAGGCCAACATAAGTACACACATAAAAATGAATATACATTTTCTTGTAATTTTTATCACTTTTTAGTGTTTTGTTTTTACTAAGGAGGTCTTTAAATTTGCAAAAACTGATCACTGTAATTTTCCTTTATAGTTCTGCTGCGCTGTAGCAAGGAAGGTAAAAATACAGTTATTGATTTATACTGTATTTAAACACATATATAATTAATAAAAAGTAGATTAACATATTTATTTTTAGTAATAAATACTAAAATATGTATTTACTTATTTATTAATTTGCTTTAGTGATATCAGATCCATTCCACTACCTCATCATTATGACTCTATGCAGTTTTCTCTTAGTTGACGTATTGAATTCTATTTCTCCATCTTGAGCAATTTAAATTAAATTTTATTACATGTTTTCTCTGTTCTTTATAATAGCCTTTTACCATTTTATACTTTTGAACATGGTATGATCGACTGATAAAAATATTTTTCTCTGTGTATTAATCTGAATCTGTCTCAGATTGTCAGACTTTTGAATCAACAGATTAAAATTCAGCACTGTGCCGAACAAATGACTGAAAAATATAGTTAATTTTATCTAATACAGTTAATACAACTTACAACAAGAACTAAACATTGTTTCATCATTTCTTTTATAAAAAAAATTTTGATAAGTTTTTTGTTAATTTATAAAAAAATATACATGAGAGACATTCAGAGGATAAAGATTCAAGGCCGATAAAGACTTTCATAGTTGAAATTACTTC
>JAAAKQ030148988.1:0-13010 GCA_010016005.3 Zanna intricata
TAGAAGCTTTTGAAATGTGGTGTTATAGGAGAATGTTAAAAATCAGATAGGTGGATAAAGTTACAAATGAAGAAGTTCTGTGGAAAATCGATGAAAAAAGATGCATTTGGAAAAATATAGTTAAAAGAAGAGACAGACTTAAGAGGCCACATATTAAGGCACCCTGGAATAATTGCTTTGATATTGGAAGGAGAGGTAGATGGGAAATATTGTGCAGGCAGGCAACAGTTGAAATATGTAAAACAAATTGTTAGGGATGTAGGATGTATAACGAAATGAAACAACTGGCACTGGATAGGGAATCTTGGAGAGCTGCATCAAACTAGTCAAATGACAAGACAAAAAAAAAGATGTTTAAAGTCAGTATTCAGTTTGATGGAATGGTAGGATAAGTTTGCAGATGTAGTTCATTTATAGTGACATCGGATATAATGACATCAGTTATAGTGACCAAAAACTTGTCTCTTTGTTAGTTTGATATAATATACAAGAGCATCATTTATAGTGACATCGGATACAATGATATATCGGATATAATGACACTAAGATTATTGTAAACTGAAGCAGCCACATTCAGTTGTTATCAATCTCTTGCTGTAATTGTATCATATTGTGCAAGTACAGTATTTTACTTTACGTATCCTGTATAATTCATTTAAAACAGCAATTTAAATTATAACTTCCTGAAAAACATTCACGATAGAGAAAAAGACGCACATTATCTGGCAGTTAAAGAATGGTGAAACTAATAAGGGCATTGCCCATGAATTAGGCATAGATCATTTGACAATAGCGATGATACTCAAAACCTGTGGAAAAAGTATGAAACAAATTTATGAAATCAAAATAATTATGGTCTAGTCAACATAAGTATGTAGACCAAATGGTATTAAAATGCTCTAAATACAAGAAGGCTTATAATATCCCTATTAAGCGTCCCTATATTGCTAACTAAGACGAATGATTTTTCTGAAAAATTTGATAAACATGTAAAATAACTTCAGCTTAAACACAACAGTTCCATCAGCGTAATGATACTGTGTCGAGGAGAATAAGCAGCAAGGCTCCAACTGCTGTGTCAGAAAAATGGCTAGAAAACATTTGGCTAAAATTTACAGAGGGCTATTTGGATGGAAGGTAATCTACAGTGCTGTTGAATCCTGCCTTTTTTTTTAAACTGACACTAGAAACAAACTTTCGGTTTGAAGGTGAAACATGTTCAGGAGAAAAATTATTAAAAGAAAGACTAACAGTACTAATTGCTAAAAATATGACTGGAACTGACAAAAAAAAACTTCTAGTTATAAGGAAGAGCGCTAAACCACGATGTTTTAAAAATTTGAAATCGCTTCCTTTTATGTATGAAAGTAACAAGAAAGTTTTACAAACTATGTTTTTACATCTTAGATATGAGAATGGGTCCATGAGAAAATATTGCTGTTCATTGAAAACTGTCCAGCTCATCCACAAACTGAAAATCCTTTGTGTATTAAGTTATTGTTTTTACCACCGAAAAAAAAAAAAACCGCAGTCTTACAGCCATTAGATCAAGGCGTGATCAAGTCAGTAAAAGTCTACTACAAAACACACCTAATTTTACAAATGATACAGGATTTAGAACAAAAAAAAGGGTATAAAAATAACTACTCTGGATGCTACACTTATGTAACAAATATCATGGAATGAGCTGACTGTAAAAAATTGCTTTTGACATGCAGGATTTTTACCACAGGCTGGCAAAGTTGTAAAAGATGATGATGTAGTGACTTCAATACTAGAGAAAAAGACAGGGACAAGGTAATGATGAAATTATCAATCCGCCAACTCTTCCTGAAGTTTTAGCGACATTGAAACCCATTTTCCGGAAGAAAATAACTTCAAAAACTGTATGATAGCAGATATTTATCACATCTAAGGCTATGGTTTTAAAGACATCTTTAATTAATGCTAATTTCTGAACCCTTACATTTAACCTAGTCTTAATGATCAAGAGGACAAAACGAAGTTAAAGGATTGTTCTATCAGTTGGATTGATGGTACGCTTACTGTTCTGAAAGTTTTAGATAAAACCTTTATTACTTAATATCAAAAGAAAGCAAGTCAACAAAAGGTAGCTATTTAGTATATTACACTGAAAAATATTAGTCTCTTAATTTCTGATGTCAAAGACTGGTTACAAATAGCAGCTTGTATTATCCACACAAATATTGTTTTACCAGTTCCTTTAATGAGATGCATGGCTTGATTTCAAACTATCTGTAATTTAGATACACTAATCAAAACTAATATTTACTAATTTCACATCCTCACAGAAAAATGAATTTCATATTAATCTCAAGACACCACCCCTTACTACAGTAGGTATCTCTTCAAAATGTTAAGTAGCTTCTATAATTTTACTTGTCCAGACCATTTTATGATATGGAGAAACACTGTATGCACAATCTGTTTATTATACTACAGATTTATGGTGTAATAAGAATTGAGGTGTTATGTAAAGACCCTCTCAAAGTGGTGCAATAGGTATCATCCCGGGTAACACTAATTGGTCCATAAATTAAGTTCATGATGGTTGAATTATGAAAGAAAAACAATGAATTATGTAGGTGTAAAACAACCTTCCAATTAGACATTTAGAAAGGGACTACACAGAGAATGACAAGATTCAAAATCCTAAAATTAAAAAAAGAAAAGAGTACGGAAACCTCAGGCTTATGAATAAAAGGTATAACTTATGACAAAAAGCAAGCACAGACATCAATTTTCCAAAAATTAAAAGATGAAAACTCAAACAACAGAAAAAAGTAATTTACTATTAATTAAAAATAATATTAATAAAAAATTTTAAATGCTGGTAACTGAACTTAAGGTATAAAATAAGAATTAAATACCTAATCATTTGAATAAAATTAACATAAGGCATTGTTGAATAAAAAATTACACAGAACAATAATATACTAAAGAATTTATCTGACACTAAAACTTTAAATTCTTTGCAAATTAACTCATTTTTAAATGTGGCTAATATAAGATAAGCTAGGTAGAAATATTTATTAAGAACGTACGTGTCTTTCAAGATCATGAAAGATAAAAGATAGTTGTATGGGGAGATAGTGACAAACAGTGTAACTGATTATTAGACTCCACTAATAACGTTTGGGGTTCATATAAACAATAAAATTACCTACACTTTACTATTAGCAAGAACAAGCTTAAACTACATTTTATTAAAATAGCAAATGAATAAAAAATACAAAAATCTCACTTTCCGATGTATTCAACAGTTTTATCATCGATCTGTTAACTAACAAGTTTAACTGCTAAATTATTCATATAAAAACAAGGATAATTATAATTAAGGTGAACAGTATGTACTTTTACAATCTTGAATTAGAGTTCCTTTTTTTTTTACTAAACTTAATGTAAAAAAAAATGTTATGTCTACAGACATTGGAAAATAAAAAACATTTATGTTAAAATAACATAAAACTTGAGAACTGTATGTAGTTTTAAAACAAAAAAATGTAGCATCTAAAATATAATTTTAATTATATATCATATACGTTACAACTTACTGATGATATTCATATGGAATAGCTGACTCTTCTGTATTTAGCCTGTTTACATATAGATCTACCTCTGACTGGAACAGAAGAAATTAAATAATTTTAAGCAGGAAACAAAAAAAAATTATTATAGCACAAAAATTTTACTGTAACAGTTACAAGATAATTTATTTTAATAACCATATAACTACAACAAAACAATGTTGTTAACATAAAAGTAGTTCAGAAAGGAAAATATATTTATTTAAATGACTATGAAGCAACTACAAAAAACAAAACTGCTGTTAATTTACTTCATATACATTTTTTCTTTTAGCTGTCCATTACAATAAAGTCTAGGAAAATAATGAAAAGATATTTAGCCTGAAACATATAAGTTATTGAAAAGTACTAAAGCCACTGTTACAGTGCTCGAGCACTTTTGTTTCTGTAATTTTTAAATTAACAATAACAGAATTCACATTTTCTACAAATTTCCACAGAGATCTGTTAATGGTATAGTTTCATAGATAGACTTAGACCTTATGTGAAAGTATGTTTGTTAATAAGATTTTCTAACAATACAACATGCATTAATAATAACCACTTTTTTCAATGTTTTATTTGTCTGTGGGCATGTACAAAGCAATTTTAGATTTGTATATAATGTAGTTATATTACATATAATTATTCTAATTATATAATTACACTCAAGTTGGGGAGATTATAAACAGAACCATGATGAACACTCTTTTCATTCTTCAAAGGGGTTGGACCTCATAAATTAGATTTACCTTTTCATTGTGCTCTTAAGGTTATAGGTATTTGGGAAAGTAAGCTTGCGATATATAATTTGTCTATGACTGGAACATCAGATCTATTTTACTATACAGCTCTGTCTATAATGATTGCAGTTAAACTATAGCTTATAACTTGCATTCCTTAGAACAGTTTCTGATGCATTTTTGTAACTTTATGTATAAGCTGTTATTAAGCTCTGCTTTTACGATTAATATTAATATATTATTCTGGAAGTTTGATTATTTCTGTGCAAGAGCCCTGCCTTACAACTGTTGGTAATATTGTGCATCGTTTTCCTAATATAACATTTCCAACATACGAAAACTACAAGGAAAGTTTTGTAATATGACACAACAGATAATAATGGGCAGTTATGGGCAGATAATCGTGGGCACAAATTAGCACTTGTTTAGACAGATCCCAACTGCACTTTAGCCACTGTCTCAATATCATTTGCTTTTTAACTATGTTAGTGAAAAGAAATACTGATATCATTAGTCAAAAATTTAATACTGTGTAATTTTGTGCTACAATTTTCCAAGTGGATTTGCTCATCTGCATTTAAAAGGAAATGACTCCTGTCCTTGGAAAGTACTGTCCTCATTGTACTATATTTAGATGGTACCGAGAGTTTGAAAGAGAAAATTTCTGTTTGGGATGCTCAAAGGTCAAATTAACTATCTTCATCTGTGTATGAGAGACCACGTGACCTACCAGCAGAGATGTCCTTGGGCATTAATGCACCAGTAGTTCACACCATTCTGCAAGATAATCATCAAGTTAGAAGGGTTTGTTTCCTTTGTACCACAAAACTTGACAGACAATCAAAATGGCAAGTCATGTTTCAAAATGCCGTGAATTGCTAAAAAGTTAGAAATAGGAAATCTCCTTATGTGAACAGTATTGTGATAGATAATATAAATTAGTTACAGAATTACGTTGTCCTGACTAAGGCTTAGAACAAAGTGTGGGTATTCATTCAAAGATGCGGAAGAATGCCTGACTAAAGTTTCTCTCAAGAAACTGAAACTGAAACTCAAGAATGAGTCTCAAGTATGGTTTCTTCACCACAATAATGTTCCAGCACACTAATTCAATGTTTGGTCTGAATATCTATTAAGGGAAAAAACTGGAATAATAATAAAAAATGGAATGTATTGAAGTAATACTGTTAAGAGCAGTGAATACACTTCTGAACTTCTCCATGTGAATGTGTGCTGTTCACCCACGTGAAGAACAAAGTGAAAGTGAGGCATTTTATGAGCTGTGGTAACTTCCTAAGACTTGAAACAATGAGCGAGCTCAAATGTTTGACGAAACATGGCAGGGTTTCTTAGAAGACTAGTTGATAGTTATGTTGTAGAAATTATTTTGAAAATTATAAAATAAAGTCACATCGTAAAACTTTCACAGTACTCTTTTATACAATCTGTTGTGTATTTGACAAAGTGTCCTGTAACTGTCTGTATATCATGCAGTCTTATAAATTACTTGCAAACCGTTTCCCTCTTGACAAGTCAAGTCATCTACAAAAATACATCATATATATATACACATCATTTGTATATAAAAAATATTAACATCTTTTTCTCAAAAACACAAAATGAAATGCTAATAATTTAATAACTGTTCCTCACTGATAGTAGAGTAGTAATGATTTAATAAAAGAGATTCTTGAAATCAAAATCTTTCATTAAGAATTATAAAAGGAAATAATAAACAAGTACAGTAAAAAATATTTTCTCCTCCCACTACCCCTCAGCAAATAAAAATTGGTTACGTCTCTCTCCATGTGACTATACATACCAAACCCAAGACACTACTTTTAGTGTCAGGGGTTTAATCATAACAAAATTGGTTCCAAAAATGAACAAGTTTGTGCACTTTGCAGCTATATGGGTCATGATGATAGCTCATGTGCTAAGGTAGAAAAATGCAATAAGTCTAAAGGTCCATACTTGGCAAAGTCTTGGGAATGTCCCCTTTATAAGGAAGAAAAGGCAATATTGAGGCTATGCACTAAGCAGAAAGTATCCTAACATGTGATCCATCAATAGTACAGAAGATCCCTAAACATGAGGAATCCTGTAAAGCCTGATGTCAGTTTTGTCCCACTTCTTTCTAACTATGTGCAAAAAAATAACGTGTGTGCATTGTGCAAAAAACTTATCAAATTTGTGAATGCTTTGTTAGACCAGGTAAAATCTCTCACTTCTGCTACTCTGGCGCCATTGAGCAATGGCAAAAAGAAAGGAGAGTTTTAATAGAAAGATAAAAAATGATGTATTGAAAACCACTTCAGTTAGTACACCACCAAATAAAATTTCCACTGCACCAACAATGCAGTAAATAACTAATATCCCACTGAAGGAACTGACAAAAAAAATTACTACCTGGTATGGTATCTCCAGCCTCCCAAATCTCCACTACCACCACAAGATTTCTTTGAGGATATGGAGGTGGATGAAATACCCTAAGGAGCTAAGCACTTTCTTAAAATTATAGCAAAACTGGATAATAGTCAACAAATAATTTGGATGAGCACTTTAGCCAGGCATGGATAATATTAATCAAAATCTACATATTGTTTTGAAGTAAGGTAAAAAAAAAATTATTAAATGAAAAATCAAAACTCCAGTGTTTGTATTTTGTACAGTGTAATAAATAAAACTATAACTTGTATAGAAACTTTTATTCATTCTAAAATTACATATTACTAAACATGAAATATACAGCTATCTATAACACAGAGTAGGGTAATTTGAAGTAACCCAAGGGTGGTTGCTTGACCAATTCAAAAAAAAAACTCAAACTTACTCAATTGTTTCCTACATGTCTCAGGACCTTAAACCTTTTTTTTTTTAATTTTTTATTTAAGCAGTTTACCTGTGATGGCCATTTTTGTTACGATACAAACAATTATTTTTTTGATTGTAAGGGTTTATGGAAAAAATCATAACTAAAAAACTATTGGTCCTGGAAGAATGAAAAAAAGCACTTTATTCATATTTTCTCATGGTAAAAGATTGGTCTAGTGGTTTATTTATCCACGTCTCTTCTTTCTATGAGAAGATTACCAATAAATTTGAACATGGAAAATGGTGAAATTTCACTTTTGACAATTTTTTTCAAGAAGCAGGGAATGGTATACACAGTTTGAATTATTTTTTTATATGCAGGTATTTGCGGTAGTCTTACCATAGATAATATTAATGGTGATATACTTATCCCTAAATTTTATTAATTCTTGAAAACTATATTTTTTTAAGGAAATTCAGATTTTGGCTTCCAATAACTCTGATGGGACTGGTGATAAAAATCTCAAATTTGCACAATTGTTTTTGTACATGTTTATGGCAAATAAAAAGGTTTCTTATGTACTGTGCCAATAAATAAGTTATAACCTCTCAAAAATCATGAAATATCTGTTAAAAGTGAAACCATTCTGATTTACTAATTAAGTACTTCAAGGGGAGGTTCTTGGAAAAAAGAATCTCAAATTGTGTTCAGACTCAAAAGTTTCTGAAAATGAAAATCCTATGCAATCTTCTTCACATGAATATGGTGAACTTATTTTAAAACTAAAAGAAAACTGTGCTCTTGCTTCTAAAGAAGATAAGGTTAAAATCAGTTTACTTCCTCAATCTTGGAAAACATCTAAAATAATGCCAGAGTTCAATGTGTCTAAGAGTTTGGTTAGACTTACAATGAATTAGTTAATGAGCAAGCCCTTCTACCGAAGCTGGATAAAAGACATAAAACAGGAATAAGTAACAATACAATTAAAAAGTTAATATCTTATGAAGATAACAATAATAGCAGGATGTGTCCTGGTAAAAAGGATTGTGTTAGCACGCATGTTGATGGTAACAAAGTGCATAAGCAAAAGCGCCTTGTTTTTATAAACTTTATTGAATTATATGTCTCCTTTACAAGTAAAAATCCTAAGAAAAAAATTGAAAGATCAAAGATCAATCACGCTCAACCTTTCCGAGGATTATAATGCATTGCTAGATATAATAATATACAGACAGTGGGTAACAGCTGGGAGTGCAGAGATGATTACTGTTCTTCAGACCAAAGATGAGTTTTTCGAATCATTAGTGTAAAATTTGAAAAGCTGAAAACTAACCATTTCGTGTCAAAATCTCAAGCTCGGTTTTTTAAGAAGAAAAAAATCAGAATTAGGTGAAGAATGTTTTGTGTTGATAAGAGTTTGCAGAAAACTTAATTTCTTGTTCAAGATGAAATGCAAAGCTTCCATTGGGTCAACAGCCAAGCCTCAGTTCACCCTTTTGTGTTCTATTTCAAGGAAAATGATGTATTACAACACAAAAGTGTCTGTACTTTAAGTGAACATTTGAAGCATGATGCAGCAGCAATATTCTATTGTTTTCAAAAACCTTTAACAGACTGTATCAAGGAAGTATATCAGAACATTAAAAAACTCATCTATTTTACTGATGGTCCTCAAAGTCACTATAAAAATAAAAGGAATTACTTCTAATTTGTGCAGTCAAAAAAAAAACTTTAATGTTGAAGTCAAATGGCACTTCTTTGGATCATCCCATGGAAAAAATGCCTTTGATGGTGTTGAAGGAACAATAAAATGAGAAGTAGCAAAGGCAAGCCTGCTAAGGCCATTAAACAATCAGATACTAAACGCTGATGAAATTTATTAATTCTGTAATCACAAGCTGAAGGACATAAATTATTTTTAAATTAAATCAGATGAGATGGCTAAGATTTCAGAAACTCTAAAAAAAAAAACCATTTTTGATTGCTGTGAAAGAGTTGATGATACTAGTAGCTACCATAAGTTTGTTCCTGTGTCAGAAGGCATTGTAAGATGTTACTTTGCTTCAGATTCCAAGGACTGTGAAGACCACCTGTGTCAAGTATTATACCACTTTCACTTAAGAAAAAGATTTTATTGGCTGTGTGTATGATGATCAATGGTGGATAGGAGAAGCTGTAGATATTAGCAGCTTCATTTTTACGAATGTGCAGGTTCATTTTTTCCACCCACCTGGACCACGTACATCATTTAAAGTCTCAACAAGACAAAGTGTGGGTACTGATCTGCAAAGTCCAGAGAAAGTTGACAACTTTAACTAACTATAGTCACAGGTTGTTCTCACATAATTTCAAGAAAATTACCATAAGAAATATCACAACTGTTGGTTATCTACAATAATAAACTTTCATTGCTACAAACAGGTTATATCATTGAATAATAATTAAAATTTTGCTACATATTACTTTTCCTTCAGTACTATTTACAAAAATAAACCAATATAAAAATAAATTCTTGAAAAAAGATGTAAGCTATTCATCAAAATCTCAGTCTGGGTAATTTTTACAAGCATTTTTAACCATAACTGTATTAGGTTATTACTGATATTGGTTAAGTATCATTAAATTATGACCTATCATTAATAATTTTCAAAAAAAAATTTATTTTAAAAATATTGAAAATGTCAACTTTAACAATGTAGGGCAAATATAACAAATTTTTTTAAAGTGCCAAGGAGACAAGAAACCCCTTGGAGCACTTATTTAGTGAGTGTAAATGGAATCACTTCTGACAGGTTTACATGATTTTTGAGAGGTTATAACTTTTTTTTTATTAATACAGTACACACAAGAAATGTTTTTAATTGCCATAAACATCTAAAAAAATACTGTAAGTTATGCAAATTTGAGATTTTTATCACCAGCCCCATCAGAGTTATCTGAAGCCAAAATCTGAATTTCCTTAAAAAAATGTTTTTTAAAAATTCATACAGATTTAGGGGTAAGTATATCACCATTAATATTATTTATGGTAAAACTACTAAAACATATTACATATAAGAAAATAATTCAAACTGTGTATGCCATTCCCTGCCTCTTGAAAAAAGTTATCAAAAGTGAAATTTCAAAGTTTACCATGTTCAACTTTATTGGTAATCTTCTCATAAAAATAAGAGAGATGGATAAAAAAAAACCAATGGGCCAATCTTTTACTTTGAAAGATATGAATAAATAGCTTTTTTCATCTTTCCAGGACCAACAGTTTTTCAGTTATGATTTTTCTGTAAACCCTTAGTCACAAAAATAATAGTGAGCACCATGACAAAAATAGCTGTCACAGGTAAACTGCTTAAAAAGAAAATAAATAAAAAAAAAATAGTTTTAGGATCCTGGGATATGAAGGAAACAAGTGAGTTACATTTCAATTTTTTTTTTAAATTGGTCAAGCAACTAGCTTATTTTTTTGGTGACACTTCAAATGGATTAATGCAGTAGCAAACATGGTTACAGCTGATTTTACAGGTAATTTAAAACAAATCATTAACACAGCTTACAAAAGATAATCATAATCTACTGATCAAATGCAACCTAGAGAAAGATTTTCCTTTAAAAATGTAAATCATTTCTGTAACAGAAATGAGTAAATGATTATCAAGTACTATCTTGGACTATACATGTAACTATCTAATAATAAACAAAAAGATCTATCTAAATATTAGCTTATTCTTTTCTTAACAATATATTTAAAATCTACCTTTCTTTACTGACATTTTAGGGTCATTACTGAGCAGGATACACACACAACTAGTAATATTCAACATGCATGCATGGAAATATGCAAATTTATTAACATTTATTTTGATTCTTTGGTCATCCAGAAGTATACATTTTAATCTTACCAGGATTCAGTTTAAATTCATATCATTATAAACAAAAGAGGAAAATTTATAACATTTGAACATCTAACCCAGGATTAATTGTAATCTACAGAAAAAGTATATTTTAACTATGACAGCAAGATTGAAGAAGATAATTTACACATATAATTATTACATCACATTAGTTAAAATTACCCTGTAAGTGAATGTAACACAGCCAGTGCGGTGTATTTAATGATAAATAACACAACTAATATAAATATGAATAAGGGTTATGCATAAGAGAAGACATCAGATAAATACAATATAAACAATTTATTTTCTCTCTTCACATTCCGTATAGGTTACTTAAACCCATGCACTGATAAAACTTACCCAAATAAGACAGTGCATGCATGATATGTTGAAGTACCTAGCAATTAATCTGAATCATTATTGATGCAAGCTATGCTAGATATGTGCTACAATAAGTCTACTATTTTAATGCTCTACTAAACCAGATCAATTCACACTTCCTACATCCATTAATTAGTTTTAAGTAACTTGCTAATTATAAAAAGCAGATCAAAAAATTAATTATTTAAAGTTATAGAATATCACTCTGTTTACGACTAAAAACAGACCAAAAGATCGACTAAAAAATAAAAAACTTGAAATTACAATTAGTATATCGTAAATTAACATATAACCTTACAAGAACTTGTACCTCAAAAAAGTAACTTAACATCAAAATATCTTACCAAACATGATGCAGATGTCATATCTGACTTTTTACAGTAATTAACCGGTGCTAAGCCGGGAAGGTAAAATCCACGAGAACATAGTATAAGTCCTAAAAAAGTGATCACTCCAAAGAACCAATGTAATAGTAGCATTTTAAATATATATATTTCTTACAACTAACGCAAATTATTTGTCAAAGATATTAAAGTTCCAATTAATATGATAGTATAATTAACTAAACATTTTCAACTGTTTATTTTTGCAATCCTAATAACTAATCAAACAAACTTTATGCCAACACATTAGCTTATCACCACTGTTTCATGAATAACATGCGACGTCGTACGTAAAGCATAATGGCATCTGCAAATCACTTGAAAAGCAGCTGATGAAACACCGTCCTTACGTTTTGAATTCAGTACAACTGCGTAAAAAGTAATAGGTTTATTTTAAAGTATACAATTAATTTTCACGTAGTAAACAAACTGAAAATTAAAACAATATTGAATGTATAACACTGTTCACTGCTTCACAAGCCATTTTACCTTAATTAGAACAGTAATGTGGGGAATGAAATCCACGCAAAATTTACATCAAATTAAATGAACAATTTTATGTGAATATATTCACTGTTGATTCGTTAATAAGAAAAAATAAAAAGTTATTACTTCCATCCAATTAAATTTTTAGTATTCTAGTTAACGTGTTAGTCGACAGGAGCGTTGTAATATATTTTGCTTCAAATCTAAATTAGCTCAAGAGAGCAAACAATACAGTAAATGTTTATATCAGTGTAGCGGGCGGAGTTTTGTTGTGTGGTTTGGCTGACGGTTGGGTTTACCGTATTAACCATCCTGAACAACTTTGACAGTGTACTGCATACTATTTAAAGTTTACGAGCTATTTCCGTAAAGGAATGACTATCTAACTGTTCCACCCGTCCTCTCAATCTATCTCTCGCGTGCAATGTGCACATCTTCACGCCCGCTGTATAATATAAGGACTATTAAGATTTAAGTGAATACCAACGTTATTAGTAGATTAAAAAAGTCAAATGTGGAACGTCTCCCAATGGACAAATTGAAAATCCAGAGTTACGGGAGTGTAACCTTCCGGGTTGGTCTAGTTGTTAACGCGACATCGCAAATCAGCTGATTTCGAAGTCGAGAGTTCTAAGGTTCAAATCCTAGTTAGTAAAGGTAAAAATTTTTATACGGATTTGAATACTAGATCGTGGATACCGGTGTTCTTTGGTGGTTGGGTTTCA
>JAAAKQ030148999.1:0-13009 GCA_010016005.3 Zanna intricata
GGTAAAGCCCCTCAGGGCTAGGAACGGGAGGGGTGATGTGGCGACCGGAATCGTCACTTGGTGGGTGTCTTCCCCTAGGGGGGTTGGATTGTTTTTTCCTGTTTAGCATACGATTGCTGAGTAAGTGGTGAGACATGTGCGGGGTTTCGTGCTTCCGCGACTTTTTCTAGCATGTTTTTCGAGGTAGTGGTTTCGGGCACGGTGTCCTATGTCTTCGAAGAAGATATCGGACACCGGCCAAAACTTTGCGGTTAATTGCCAATGTGAATGTCTCTCGGGGCATTTGCATCGGCGACATCTTCTCGAGGTCGGTTGATGACTGTGGATGTTATCAGACCGAGGCGAAAAGATGACCACCAGTAAAGCCCTTCAGGGCTAGGAACGGAGGGAATGGTGTGACAACCGGTAATGTCACTTGGCGGGCGTTATTCCCCTCGGGATGAAACTCGAGATGTTCTTTCCTGTTATTCCCTTTGCATCATCATTGAATACTGAATACTTCAATACATTTTATTTAATCTATGTTATAGTGTTTAGTAGTTTTATAAAAAAAACATCAAAAAGACATTGTCCTGTTAGATGACCAAGTATTGATTTACAAACAACATATTTTCTTTGATCTGTTCCACTATGGCGCTACCACTCGCGCTACGGAGGCCGACATTAGCTATATTAAATGATAATGTTTACATGTGATATTTCGGTTGTAATATAACGGCTTATGTAAACTGACGGATACTAAGAGATGATAGAAATACAGATCTACATAGTTAAAAATTACAGCTTTATGATGGGTTTGAAATTTTTGCCCGCCATCCTGGATCCACCATATTGAATTAAATTTTCCTATTTTTTACATAGTAAAGTGGAAAAGTGATATGATTTTAATGTAAAATTTTACAAGAAAAACGATGGAAAAAAACTGTTTCTCGATAAGTTGCCTTCATTTTTTAGTTATAAATAATCAAAAACTAAACAATCACTTAGTATTAAAACAAGGTAAAATGCCCCGTAGTAACGTTTTTATTTCGTATTACATTCAGAATTGCACGCAATAAACCAACTTTAAACAGTTAATATTTGGAATTAATGAGCCAAACACTAATAATAACAATAATATAATATTGTCAAGCTATTAATTATCAAGATATTATGAATAAATTTAAATTCAAGCGCTTTCGGAATAAAATTCCATCATCAGGAATTTAAAAATATGTATTATGATATTATTAAAATTTCGATAGCGTGTTAGATGTTTATGTATATAACGGTGGTCGTCATCTGTTTAAAATTATGTCAACTTACGTTCTGCCATTGAGAATGTCTCCACCGTTATGCGGAGATATTCCATTATGTACAGGTAACGGTGGACATTCATAATGACAGGACGTAAGTAGACATAATTTTAAACTCATAACGACCACCGTTATATACTTTACTAAACATTTAACATGAACGAAGTTTTAGTTTTAATAAGATTATAACATATATTTTTAAATTCCTGATGATGGAATTTTATTCCGAAAGCGCTTGAACTAAAATTATAAAATTGTTGGTAAGTCGGTTTTAATTATTAAGTAATAATAATACTCAATAATTTGCTACTCTATAACAGATAAATAAATAAATAATAATTTCCAACACTACTAAAGATTAAATGGCTGGGTCAAATGATATTATTTATATTAATTAGCATAGTATTTAACTTTGAAATTTACTTAAATGTTTTTTTTCTAAATTTCATGTACAATAAACATCAAAAAAAATTTAAACGATTTAAAAAATATATTACGAATTTAGAGTAGTAAATCGGCTTTTACTTGACAATGAAGCAACTAGTTTTACGTTATAACAATGCAAGTTATTATTTTTTCTGGCTTCTTGCTACAAAGCTTATATCGGATCTTTTTGTAAATAAGTGTCCAATAATGATTTATATAAAACCCTATAAATTTGCATAAGAATTCAAAAATTAAAAATTTTATAATTAATTAAAAGTACGAATATCTACCACATTAATGTTTTATCTATATTTAGCTTCTCCGAAAAAAATAATTCATTATATTAGTATAAACACTAGAAAAAAAGGCAGGCTTAAGGCTCGCCGTAAAAATGTTAAATGGTTTATGTTTCATCATGCATGATTTTTTAAAAATGATTTTGCCAACTGTAATTAATAACGTTTATGAATCTAAGGTACTAACAACAACAAAACCTTTCACAACAAAAAGATTCAAAATCCTGAACATTTTTAGCCGATTCTTGAATTGTAATTTTTAACACAGCTCTAACCGCAGTGTTTTCCTTTTTTTATCTTCAAAAACAAATATAATATTATGTAAATCCTTCGTATCAAGAAGTATTAATGGTTCGAACGAATGAATCTTTCGAGAAATATACATCGTCCGAACGAATGAATCGTTTGTGCACTGCGCGCAGCTACCCGGCTCACCACCATTAGTTCAATCTGAGCCAATAGCAGCTAAAATAAAAATGTGACATCAAACCGAATTTTTTTTTTTAACCTCCGGAACTAAAATTAAGAATTACATTAGAGAATGAAGATGAATGATGTGTAGCACGTGTGAAAATGCCATGCCTGACTCATCCTTTTCAACTGATTACTGCTTACTAAATGTGTTTTTTTTTGTTTAACCTCCGGAACTACCGTAAGGTATACCTTACGGAGGTTAAACTCTGAAGATATCTTCAGAGGATAAGATAAATGATTTATATAGTGTGTGAGAATCCATGCCTAACCGGGATTTGAACCCGGGACCTCCGGATGAAAGCCCGAGACGTTACCACTCGCGCCACGGAGGCTGGTAAAGAAATCTGATGTGGACACTACATTACTTCCTTATACACCTATTAAATAAGATATACAATTTTTTTTTAATGAGAAGTACATAAAATTTTATTTCATTAATAACTTCTGATATTTATCATACATATTTTTTCATATATATTTTTAATTTTTATTACTGAATTATTATTTACTGTAATTCTTTTTTACAATCAGAAGTTAATAATTAATTAGTAATAAATCAATATATTTATATTTTTAAAAAATAAAAGAAAAAAGAAATGAAGTCGGATTACAGCCGATGTGCCTTTCCCTTGTAAATCCAAACATTTCATTAATTAAAATTTTATTTTACTATAATTCTTAAACCAATTAAAATATGTACCACATGATATATCGTTGATAAGCTCTCAATGAGAACTTATTACTGTAGTTAAGAAAAAAACCAAAATTGAAATTTTTTGGATTGTGGGCTTTTCTGATTCAGTTGATTGCATTCAAAAGAGTAGGTACACAACTAGATGTGTTACAACAGTCCAAAATCCAAAATTTCAACATTCCATGGCTAATCCTTTTTAAGTTATGTAAGATACGTATGTACAGATGTCATGCCGAAAATAGTCAAAATGGATTCAAGGATGGTCAAAATGGATATTTCCGTTAAAATCTGAAAACCGAAATTTTTCGCGATTATAACACTTCCTTTACTTCGTACAAGGAATCAAAAAAATTCAAAAAACCCACGCACCTTCTTTTTTATGGAGTTTGATTTGGATACCATAATCACACGTTTGTACGTGACTTTGATTAATACATAAGTTATTCCTGAAAATGGTATAGTAATTTTCAAGAATAAGAAGCATCCCATATATAAGTTTTAATAAAGAGAATGGGGAGTTAAATCTATTCCGGTTACCTTGTTCACTGAACCGAACGTACTGTTTCACAGCAGCATAGCTCAGCAGAATCCAATTAATATTTCATAATAAAACTATTATAATAAGCACCTCATTATATTTATCGTAGAGACTGTAAAGATGTGTGTAATGGCTTCAATGTTTAATATAACACCAAAAAATATATTAAGTTGTAGAATGGTTGTAGATAGACGTTCTATGGATGCACGAAGGACCAACATGTATATCTTATGTATAGTAGCTGATGTGATGTAGTCGTTTAAATGAATAACGACTTTTCTTGGTTAAACGATTATTTATTGTCATAAATATGCGATAATGCGTTAATGACGTTAATGACGTTAACGTATATGCGTTAATGACGTTGAAGACATAATAGTATATCATAGTATAATTTTATTGTATCGTAATTAAACTTATGAATAATAAACTTGTATAATGACATAAACGACTTATAAATATTTTACTTATGAGTAATATGTTGCAACTAACTTTTATGAAGTACTACGAGCTACTGCCTTGAAATATTGCTTGCTACTGACCGAGCGTCTGGAATTGTACAGCCTTCTGCCGGTCTCTGTACTGTAACTGAATATGACTCGAATCGAAAATCAAGAACGAACCGACCATGTCGGTGTCTACCAACGTTCTCAACGCATAGAACGTAATATAAAAACGTAATATGTCATATAATATTTGATACATACAAGAACGTAATATACTAAATAATATTTGATATCTACAAGAACGTAACAGAGACAATCTTGTAAGCTGAACATCATTACTAGAAAGAAAGTAATTCTGATCGGTTTTTTTTGTATATCAGATGTTTCAAATGCGTCACAACAATGTTAAAGATTGAGGCATATAATGTACGCAAGAAAGTAATGGGTCTCTTTCTGTATGAAACGTACACAGCCTTTCCGCTCAATAAAGAAAATTATTAGTGTGGCATGAAATATTTAATAAGTAAATTCCCTAAAGATCCCAAAAATTAAGTATAAATTATTTAATAAATCTTAACCAAATATCCCTTCCTAACGTAATTAGAGGATAAAGATATCTTAGATTTATGATCTAAACTATAATTACATATTACAAAGTAAAAATATTATGCGACCATTTCTTTATAAAACAATATTTGAAGACATTTTAATTGATATGATTTGTACCTAGGTTCCTCTCAGATGCTAACTTCGGCACTGTTCCTATTGCTATTGTATCATGATGTTTTAACTTCTCAGAGTTTTTGTATGTACAATTTGTAAAACTTGTTCCTGCTATTCATGAAGAACAAGAGGTGTAAAGTGAAACTGGTCAGTTTATAATCATAATTACGAAACTACAATAAAATTGTAATTTTTGTAAGGTATCTTACAAAACCTTACCTTACAAAAAAAAATATATTCTTACTTGATCATCACATGGTGTAAATAACCTGAAAATCTGAACCAAAATATGAAGATGGAATTTAAATACTGAAAAGTAAAAAAGATAGGGAAAAAAGAGGGATTTAAAAGAGAAGATTAATGGACATTTGTGTAAAATAAATAACAGACCGACAAAAAAAATCAGAAGGGGAATCTTGTTAGGAAATTAAGTGAATTTCTGCTAAAAATTAAAACATAAGAAAACGTCAGACGGAGAGTTCCTACAGAAATGGTTAAGCTTTTTGTGAAATTTTGCGACTTTTCGTTTATTAATAGATCTGATGTGGATATCACATAAGTTCCTTGTACGCCTATTAAATTACATACATAAAATTTTTTAAACGAAAATTACATAAAATTTGATTTCATTAATAACTTCTGATATTTTTTTAATATTTTTTTTTTATCGCTATTATTGAATTATTATCATAAAAATTTTTTAATCAGAGGTTAATAATTATTCATAAATCAACATATTTAAATTAAAAAATTAAAAAAAAAAAAAAGATGAAGTGTGAGACGAACTGATATGCCTTCCCCTTGTGAAATCCAAATACTTTATTTAATTAACATTTTATTTGGCTATAACTCTGCAATCGATGAAAATAAATACCACTTATGATATATCGTTGAAGAGCTCTCAATGAGGACATATTACTGCAGTTAAGAAAAAGTCTAAAATCCAAATTTTTTTTATTCTTCTTCTTTATATAAAAGCTATTTTCACTATTAAATATTTATTAATCGACATGTTCACAAGTTTTTGCTCTTTTCTAATCGTGCAAAATGAAATCGCTATTTTTAACCTTCTCCAACAGCAAGCAGGCGTATGTTTCGTCTATATATCGTCAGATGGCGCAAGCTATCAGGGTTTAGAAAATACTAAGATATGTATCGAAAGATTATTATGAAAAAACTGTTTAATAAATTATACATATAATAGAATATGAATTGGATTGGGGTAGACGATTTTTTCATTCACGAAGAAAGATGGCCAAGAAATTCAAAAGATTTTTATATATTTTTCTTAGAGAAAAAGAAATAATCCACATATATTTTAACAAGATACAACAAAGTTAACTGATATTAAAGAAAAAAAAAAAAAAATTATTGTAAAAGTGTTAGTGAATCGTTGTATCACAAAAATAAATTGATACATTAAAAAAAAAAAAATTGAAAATACAAATCCTCTCCGAAAAACACTTATAATGTGAAAAAATCCCTAAAATAGAAAAAAATTGTTTTTACGGAATGAGAAAAAAAATTGATATACAAAGAGACTGAAAATTATTTTCTTCATTCAAACTTCTTTAAAATACAATTATTTGCTTTAAACTCAGAGAAAAATTATTTAATATATTAATTCGTGCATAAACTTGGAAAATATTACAAAACTTTACTCTTCATAGTAAAAGATCCAGCAATCAGCTGATTTCTGAAGATATTTTTTTTTTCTCAATTTAAGTTATGATTAATGATAATTTAATACATTAATGCCAAGTTGCTTAGCAAAAATTAACTACAATTACCTTTAATTAAATATATTGTAATTAATTTATTTCAATGAATTGCAGCTATATTTTACTAAATGAATTAAACGTCATTTGAAAGAAAATAATGTGAAGAATGTAAAAAAAAAAAAATGGTTGCCAGCCGCAACCTCCAAGTTGCAAGGTGTAAAAGGTATGTTATTGTTAATTATTTACGCTCATCGTGTTTTTTCAAAAATATTATATACGAAATTGAAGTTAAATTTTTTTCTGAACACGATGGATGCCAGTAAAAAAATGGCTGCAAGTAGTGATTGTCATTATTTGAACTAATTACTAAAATTCATTGTCAATTCTTTATTCGAAAAGCAAAACAAACATACTATAGGTATAACAGTCGCGATGCGTTTTTGTTTGCAACATGAAGCAGCGCCCGCATTCCGTCTTTGTCGATCATGCTCATCTTGATTGAAAGAAATTAGTTGAAATAATGGTGCCCACCGGGCTGGTCTAGTGGTTAACGCGACATCGCAAACCAGCTGTCGGAGTTGAGAGTTCTAAGGTTCAAATCTTAGTAAAGGTTATTTTTATATTAAAAGTAATAAAAGTTATTTCTATACAGTTCTGAATACTAGATCATTGATACCGTTATTTTTTGGTGGTTGGGTTTCAATTGACAACAATTCTCAGGAGTGGTCGATTTGAGATTGCACAAGACTACACTTCATTCGCATTGACACAAATCATCCTCATTCATACTCTGGTAAGTCATACCTTAAGGTAGTTCCGAAGGCTAACCAGTAAAAGAGAAGTTCAAATAATGGCAATCAGTACTTGCGGCCATTTTTTTTACAGGCAACCACGTGTTATTGTGTACAGAAAAAATTAAACTTCAATTTAGTACATATATATATTTTTTTAAACATGATGAGCGTAAATAATTAACAATAACATACCTGTTTACACCTGGCAACTTAAATTTTGCGGCTGATTGAGAGCTGGCAACCATTTTTTTTTGTTATACATTCTTCACATCATTTTCTTTCAAATGACGTTTAATTGATTTAATAAAATATAGCTGCAATTCGTTAAAATAAATTAATTACAATATATTTAATTAAAGATAACTGTGGTTAATTTTTGCTGGGCAACTCAGCAGTAATGTATTAAATTACAGTTAATCATTCATTTAAATCGAGTTTCGTTAAATAAAAAAAAAAACCGATAACTGCAGAAATCAGCTGCCGGATTTTAGACAACCAGGGGTCTGTTTCAAAATATAACGAACAGGAAACGACTTAAAACAAAAACATTAAAAAACAAGCAAGCTAAATCTTCCGCCGGCCTCCGTGGCGGAGTGGTAGCGTCTCGGCTTCTCATCCGGAGGTCACGAGTTCGAATCCCGGTCAGGCATGGCATTTTTCACACACGCTACAATTCATTCATCTCATCCTCTGAAGATATACTTAACTGTAGTTCCGGAAGTTAAACACAAAAAACCAAAAAAGTTAAATCGTTAACAGCAACACTATGTTAACTATGTATTTATTGTAACACTATTTTGTTATTTATTATTTTGCCATTTAAACAATACAAAAGACCTTTTTGGAAAAGAAAAAGATGTACAAACAATGTAAACTCAATCCTTAATGGCCAAAATAATAGAAAAACACCTTTAAAAATGCATATTCTTGAATTTTATTTCTTGTTTTAATTCCAAATAGTTATATAAAATTCATAAACATAGAATCTAAACTTTATTTATTAAATTATTTTATTTTATATGAAGTGAAATCCGAGCACAGCGGTTGGTAATTAGAAAGGTACAAAAGATGAAATCCTTAGCACATATAACAACAAATCATTTCTATCAGAGAGAAAGATGATGATGATATAGCATCGTTAAAATAACACAGGTGCTTGAATAAGTATTATGATTATCATTTCTTTTGATGCTTCACTATTCGTTGCATTTCAATTATTTATTTTACACCTTTGTAGAACAACATTTGGTGTCAAGTCTAATAACACGTATTTGTTCAAAGGCATAAATAAAAAGAAAAAAAATATAGTTGAATTATATTCACTGATCATTCATCATTAGCTTTTCCATCTCCAAGAGAGGTAGAAAACTAAAATTTGACAATTTTTTCACAAATAGGAAAAGAGAGAAGTTATTTTTAACAAGTTAAAAATTAATTAAAATAATTTTATTGGTTGTGGAAGTTTTTAAACAAATGTGAAATTATTTTTAATGAAAAATTAATAATCTTTTTGTTTGTAAATTATCACATTAAACTTTTTCAATGTTTATAAATTTTTTATTACTTTAATATAACAAACTGAGTTGCACATAAGTATGTCATGTCCACCGAAATACAGGAGCTATATACCTTCTCCCTCTACAGATACAGAGATATTACCTCTATCAATTAAATATTTATTCAACCACAGGGAATGGTATATGTTGAACATTATTACATAGAAAGAAAGTGACTCAGTTTAGTGTTTGTTGACGTACAATTTGTACGTCGACCGTGTAGTATACACTTTGGCTTTTCGTAATACAGAAGGGTAAAATCTAAAAAGAAAATACGTAAAAGTTGGTTTCCAAATATTAGGAAAAGTGTTTATTAAGTTTGAAAATCAGAGAATTACACTCGACTTATTTATAAGCAGTAAAAATAACCCCTTTTTCAACATTATACAGTATCTCAAAATGCTTAAATTTAAATCTCAAATGTGTGAATACCAACCAACCTTTAAAACACGCTAAGTATTCATAATATTACTAATGAATAATTTTAATAACTTTTTTTTTAATGTGATTAATCACCAGTAAAGTTTGAAGCTTATATATGAGAATTATAATAGAAATTTTTTATAATAAAAAAAATGTTAATCTCTCTAAGGTTCGAATTGGGAGCTTCCGGTTGAAAGTATGAGATGCACCATTCAGAGACGGAAGTTATTATATTTATATTTTTAATAAGATTTCAACCAAGGTTCTGCATTAGAAAAGAACTTTTACATTTATAAGTCTGTAGTTTATTTATAACCATTGCTAAGTAAGAATCTGTTGAATAATTAACCCAAACTTTTCTACGATATTGCATACTTTACAAAAAAAAAGGATTAATAATATTATTTTTACAAAAAAAAAAAAATTTTTGTGTTTGGATGAAAATCAGCCAATTTAACTTGTGTGATGTCCACATCAGATTTTTATTTTAGCTGCTATTGGCGTAGAGCGGAGCAAAGCTGGTGCTGGGCGACTTCGCACGCCGACTCTCTCCCGTTAGAAGGACTCCGTTGTCAATTAATTTACGGATTATTTAATTTGATTTCTAAGCGTAGATTACTTTATATTTGTAATTTTATTTAGTTAATATTATTATTTATTTAATTTTATCAATAAATTAAAGAGATTATTAGTTAATATTTAGCAGTAAAAAAAGATTATTTGATGGGAGAGAGTAGTTTATACGTATCTCGCTGGCGCATCATGTGGTCCGCCCTGCTCCAATAACAATAGTTGGACTGGCAATTAATACAACGTCACACGAACACACACAAGATTAAACGAAGAACACGATGTTCCCAAGTCAATACCATGTTATCAACATGGCTAGCGTTAAACAAATATTTCTATTAAAAACGATTAAGTTCTACATCTACTCACTCTTTAATACAATTTTAAATATAAAAACACCAAAATTTTCAGAAAAATATTCTCTACACACTAATATTTCTTTTTTTTTTAAATATATCGAGAAATCCCCTATATTTGCATAAACATGAGGATATGAACGGGTCGAGGATCCAGGGGACAGAGCCCGCTGGCCAGACAGTCGGGCAAGCAAAGCGAGGCCTGACCGGCTAGTATCTATCAACAATATAAAAATAAAGTATGAGCAAAATTTAACTAAATTCACTTAAATGTATCAAAATAATTTTTTTTTTTTGTCTTCAGTCATTTGAATGGTTTGATGCAGCTCTCCAAATATTCCCTATCTAGTGCCAGTCGTTTCATTTCGATATACCTCCTACCAAAATAAAATTAACTATTTAAAAATTAAAGAGTAAGAAATATCGCGTTATGTTACAGAAGCAAAGACCTTTCAAAAATTAGGATGCTCATTAAATGAATATAATTGTCAATACCTCAGCTCCTAAATTGTAAATAAATAGTTTTCTACAATTAAACAAAGCGTCAAACGTCACTTTTTTGTGCAGTGCCATACAATCAATTGTATTTTTAAACCGCATATTTATTTCAATAATAAAATCTCAATCATCCTATCATTAATAATACATGTTTAAAACAAATATACCAACTTGATTCTGTAACAGTAGAAATATTCAAGAAAAACTGGGAAGAGGTTGGTTATTAGAATATGCGTGCGTACGTACATGCGCGTTTATATGCGTACCCTTGTCTTATTGCTGTATATGTGTATCTAATTGTAGGTGAGTTAGAATAGCATATTAATACCCCTATTATATTTCAAATCTTAAGCCGGATGAGAAAAGGGGACCTTAATAATATCTATCGGCGGTAGGTCTATTAAAAAAAAAAAAAAAATCATGGGGTAAATCTTTCTTAGAAAACACACACACACGCGCGCGCGCGAGTGTGTGTGTGTGGTGTGTCGTGTTCATACTCGAGCGCATATATATATATATATATTCACTATATTCACACACAATTTAACGCTTTAGAACTAAGCAGTCGCAGGACTGACGAAGAGTGTGAAATGGAATTTTGTATTTTAAAATATATATTATTCTGCCTTTATTCACGGGGACGATCAACACAATGTAAATGTAAAGCGTCATGTTATTTATTTTCAATATAGTCTAAGTTAGGTTACAACCTGAAGGTAAAAACAGGAAATATCACAATTGTGATTTCGACAACGGTGGCGGCATTTTCTCTGAATGAATTGAAAGAAGAAGAATTTTAAACTGGAATCGTAAAGGTGTGAAGAATGAATGAATGACAAAAAAGCATGCAATACACACACAGAGACACACACACACACACACAAACATCTTAAGTGTATTTAAACACGAATGTCTAGAAATTCTATAGCATACCACCTAGTTTTCTTCATATACATAATGTAAAATAATTAAAAATAAATAAAAAAAACCGTTACTAATAATAAATGTGCATATTAATACCGGAAAAAAAGTAAAATAATATTTAGCATAATTACTAAATGGATTAGCAAACCGTTTCTTACAACATAAATATTGCTTGTATTTTCAAAAAGGTTATTGTTATTGAAAGCATTTGGCCGTAATATTCCAATAAAACTAGAAAAACAAATCGAAAAACAAAGAATGATAAAAGCAACAAAATATAGATAACAATAAAACGCATATCGTAGCAATTATTCCAAAAATAATAAAGATTAATTATTTTATATGAAGATTAATATGAAGATGAACATAACAATTCTAATACGGAAATTTTGTGGCTCACAAATAAATTTTAGGTGGTTCAGAAATGTGGTAGTGAGTGGTAGCGTCTCGGCCTTTCATCCAGAGATCCCGGGTTCGAATCCCGGTAAGACATGACATTTTTCACACACGCTACAATTCATTCATCTCATCCTCTGAAGATATACCTTAACGGTAGTTCCGGAGGTTAAAAAAAAATAGGTGGTTCAGAAATAGCCAAATAAATTATACACTTAAAAAAAATTTTGCTATTATCGTTTAATATTATCAATATAAAAATATTAATTCTAATTTCCCTTATCAAAAAGTTAGAAAAGCGACAAAAATAAAAACAACTCTCGATCACCTACTATTAATCTGGTGTATAAATTGTAAAAAAATTAGTGAAAATATTATAGTACAATTATTGTTTTTTTTTTTTTTGTTAGAATGCTTCAAAAAAATTACTTTTCAATAAAATTTGTTTAATTCTACAACATAAAGAATAAAATTGGCGTCATATATCTTATTCCTTTTAAACATATAGTCTTCTGAAGAATAAGCCAAAAGTGCTCGAGAATTTTTGTGTTCAACTTTATTAGCAAGAGGTAATTTTTTTTTTTTTGGCCGATTGAGGACCTGCAGAAGTAATATTTGCATTCATTCTCTTTCTTTTGGTTTTCTTTTTTTTTCTTTCTTTCTATTGCATGTTTCTTTCTTTTTCTGTTTAGCCTTCGAAATCACCGTAAGGTATTACTTCATAGGGTGAATGAGGATGATATCTATGAATGAAATGTAGTCTTGTACAGTCTTAGGTCGGCCATTCCTGAGATGTGTGTGTAGGTTCAAATCCTAGTAAAGATAAAAATTTTTATACGGATTTGAATACTAGATCGTGGACACCGGTGTTCTTTGGTG
>JAAAKQ030149010.1:0-13009 GCA_010016005.3 Zanna intricata
GTGGTCGACCTGAGATTGTACAGGACTACACTTCATTCACATTCATACACATCATCCTCATTCATCCTCTGAAGTAACACCTTAACGGTAGTTCCGGAGGCTAAACAGATAAAGAGAGGTTTCTCTTATTTAAATCAGATACTATTCAAATATTAAATACGTGAATTGTTTTTCTTATTACTTATATTTAAAATTTAAATGTTCCAGAAAATTTGTACGACAGAATTCACAACGGTCAAAACCATTATCCTGTAATAAAATGTCATAAATACTTAAAAAGAACAGTGCTGGAACGTATGGCGAGACACTGAATTTATATTCAATCGTTATAATCGAAATCTCAAATTTTGAATAGCATTTAGTATTTAACGAATTACTTTTTTGAGATCAACACTTCTTCACAGAAATACTGCCTGGCTGTAAGTGAAGCACATTTTACAATTTCGGTAGTAAATAAAATATAAATAACAAAAAAAGATTTTTTAATAATATATTTTTTTATTTTTAAAAAGTCTTTTGTACGACTGTTTCATCTACTGTAAAACTTATATTTTCGTGACTATAAAATAATCAGCACAAAATATGAAAAGTCTATAAATTAAGCAGTTTTCGCTGACTTAGAAATTCAAAATAAAATAGCTACAATTTAAAATTTAAATAAAATCGAAAGCTACGTCTGATTTAAGATTAATACGTAAGCCAGGGAATATCTTTCATCTCTCTTCTATCATACAATAAGATAAGCATGTTAGAAAGTCCCACAAGTCGTGTAAACTACAATTATGAGAATAATATTATCATTACATGCAAACGTGTACTTTGTATAATGACAGAAAGACGGATGGTAACAAAACCCGGTAACACTTACCTAAATTAAATTGTTCTAAAATTGCACAGAAACAGGGATGGATACACCATACATACAAGTTAACAAACACATACAAGAACAACTGCAATATCTTAAATGGAGAGAAAAACGAGCATTAACGTTTACTAAAGTACTGTAGCAAAAACTAAACCAATTCAAACAAAAGCAAAGTTTTAGTTAAAAAAGTAAAATTTACAGCAAACATTTGAAAAACAATTCCCAACTTCTCGTTTTTTTTTTCCAATACTTCCTTGTTTTTAAACAATTTAACCAACAAAGTCCTATAAAACATTTTAACTTGTACAAAAATAATTTAATCAAAAAAGTTGGGAACCCAGTCAATGAAATAAATAATTACATACACATATCAAGACTTTCGTTGGGAATATCGAGTGAAAGCAAAACTAAAATAAAAAAATACAAGAAAAGGACTAACGAAGTATTCACAGTAACTGTATAACTTTTTATGAAAGGTCGCAAGTTTTCGTTCACTAAAAACACATGTACTAACATATTAACCATCTTGTTATGCGTTTTTCTTTATATTAAAACAATTTTTACTATTAAATATTCAGATTGTCACTTTAGCAATGCCGCCTCTTCTTGCAGAGAAGTTATTATTCGACGGGTGTATTCGCATTGGCTGGTTGGCGTCGAAGACTCGACGCATCTTTGATGAACTTTGCTTTCGTTGTTGAGGTTCAGGACACAGGGCCAATACCTGTCTTGGTCCAGATTGGAGTGGCCATTGTTTTTCCTGCGGTATGGCCAGCTACATTGAGGGTACGAAGCCTCGTTGTCAGTCATGTGGATCACATGAGTCCCAAGAGAAGACCGGGGGTCGGGGATGTAAGGTGACCCCATCTACACTATCGCCATGAATTGTGTGTACAGCGAAGCCATGGTATCTGCAGGGGACAACCTCATCCGAGAGGAGTGAGAGGATCCGACGTCTCACTCCTCTCGGATGATCGGATGGGGACTTCCTTGCAGTAGCATTAGGGGGAATGTAAGACTGTAGTTCCGATGGGGATCTCTTTGAAGTTCCTCATTAGAGATGAGGCATAAAGACCGAAGTTCTAATGAGGGAATCCTTTGGTGTATTCTTATTATAGGCATGGCAACCAAGAGAAGACCGAGTCCCGGCTGCTTGGGCGGAGCTTTGAGCCATTCGGAGATAGTTTGAGGCAATGGCACCTGTCAGAGCTGAGTTTATGCTCGATTGCGAGTACGGCCACTCATTCTTCAACAGCAAGGCAACATATGTTTCGTCTATATATATATATATATATAATATATTAAATCAGAGATAAATAATACAAATTAAAAAACAGAACATTCAAAAAAATACTGAAATACCATTGCTGAAAAATACTGTTTTTTAGCAAAATACTTGCTTTAGGATAATTAAAAAGCGTGCGGGTACAATTTTGTATATAATAGTACATTTTCCCCCCAAATTTTTAAAATTTATTTAAAAAAAAAACAAATATATATATATATATATATGTATTACTTAACCGGAAGTGTCATAGGATATATTTATATGGAGTGCCTCTGACACTCCCGGTAACGTAAGGATTCCAACAAGGATAATTTAACGAAATCAGTAGCCGTTGAGCTGCTACTGTAGAATAAACACACATACACATACCCTAAATACATTACACTCATTTTTAATAAGTGGTTTTTCCGTGAAAATCGATAACTAGAATCTAAAGGTAAAATGGTCCATTTATTTTATGTCATCATATATCATGACGAGAGTGACGAAAGATATTATACAGCCAAAATAACTGATTCACAACAGAGTGTTAGCGATATTTTTATCACACAAACTGAATGATATTAAAAAAAAAAAAACGGTGTACAAATCTCAATAATACACAGTGTGAAATACACTTGTATTTCACACTGTGTATTATTGTATTATGAGCGAACGAAAGTATCGCTCAAAAAAACAACTGCTTGTATGGAATACGAAAAATTTAATATTTTTAAAAATACAAAAATTCATTTGCCGCGGAGCTGTTTCAAAATATAATAAACTGATTTAGAAAAAAACACAAAAAAAAAGCAAGTTACTCAATTTTAAGAGCAACATTTATTTAGATAACATCATTTTATTAATTATTACTTTAAAATTTAAACGGCCTAGTGTCCAGTCAACCTTTGTAATTTTTTGAAATATCAATTTTTTTTCGGATTCGAATCAAACGATTGATTTTTTAGGGATATCTTCACACTGTAAGTGTATTTCGGGGGTTTATATTATACACCTTATTTCTGATTTCGTAATGTTACAATTGTAAATATTTTTTTGGCGGTTGTGATATATAATTACTACCACAATATGGTTATCGGCAATGAGGTAGACTCCTTATCATTTCTGTTTTATTTTACTCTATTCCCTGTAATTTTAAAATCTTAATACCTTTCATTTCTTTTAGATAATCTATCATTTTTACTCTTTTATACTCTTTATTTTTATTTTTACTCTTTTCTTGTATCTTCTATTAATCCTTCTAATCACTATTTTAATCAACCGTTTTCTAAGTCGAAGGTTTGGTATTGTGAATTATTAGTAGGCTTTTACTCTTGTTCACTCATTTTTTCTTCATTTTTAATCTGTCTGTCCATTTATTTTCTTCATTAATATTTATCTTACTTTTCATATATATCTTACTTCTTATATTTTCATAATCAAAATGTTTACGTGTATATGTATACGTACGATAGCACTGATTTTCTTTAACCTTAGAAACCATCTGGATAATTTTCTTAGAGATGTTTAAGATGGTTTAAACGTAAATGTATTCGAATAACGTCATTAATATGCGAGTAGTAAAACTTATTACAGTGGAACTAGTAGTGTTTTTCAACGTCATTATTCATGTATCACATTACAAGTCAGTGACTAAATCACATAAATTTTGTAATATATAAGTAGCGTAAGATATATGGTTCCTGCACGGGAGATTTAGGAAGAAAGCCGAAATTTATTTTAGTATCTCATTTTTCAAAATGAATAAATGTTTCCTAGATGTAAAAATTAATCGAATTTTTTTTTTCATAGGTGCGTGTGTGTGTGTGTGTGTGTGTGTGTGTGTGTGTGTGTGTGTGTGTGTGTGTGTGTGTTGTATTTTCGTAGAGTACCTGCTGTATATAATAATTTACGTGTGTAAATTAATGCTAAGATGCGTTTTATTTTCATGTGTTCATTATGCTGTATGCAATTCTAAAATTAAAGTTTGATTAAATCTCTTTGTTTATTTCAGATCTGCCTATTACCTTGAATTTTGTGTGATCCACTGTCGAAATTACGAGTGAATGAAATAATCTTGCTTTAAAATTTGAAGGATAAACTAATTTTAATTATACAGAGAAATTTACATGACATTATGTATGCAATTTCAATTAAAGATTTCACTGTCAAAAACAAAAGTAAATAACATTTAAAAACAATATTCTAGAGAAATATACTCGTGTGTGTATATATATATATATATTTAACTTTGAATAACGATTCCCTCCTGGGTAATAAATAATATCTGGTACTCAGAATAACGATAGATAGTAATTCTGTTTATTTTATATATATATATATACACAGAGAGTAAGAGGAGGGAGGGAGGGAGAGCGAGAGAGAATTAATGTATCAAAACTATGATCTAGTTATAAAAAAAAATTCTTACCTTTTTATTCGATTTGAAGACATTGCATTTGAATATATTTGTAGATCCATCCCTTGCAATGTAACTGAAGATTTTCAGATCTTGGGAATCATGCGACACGTAAAATATTCTGAAAATAGAAAAATTAATTAATAAAAATCATATCGTAAAAATTGAATAAATAAAAATGTTTTTAAGTAAACATGATTATGTAAGTATTTTATGTATATTTAATATTTAAATGTGATATTAGATGCAAAAAAGATGTTTTCAAGAAGATCAAATGGTTCGTGTCAAATGTAAAGTATTATAAGGATTTTAAATTTTAATGACAGGACTTAGTAATCCTATGAATATATCATGGATTTTTTTAAATAAATTGGATAATAGTTGTAGTTAACAAATTATAAAATGAAAATTTTAGTATAAGTTTTCATGTATAGAACCACATAAAAATAAACTAAACAAGGGTACATGGATAAAGAACGAAATAAAGATTTTACCAAGACATTTTAAAAGAAAAATTTGGACCGAATCTTTTAAAAAAAGAAAAAAAAAGTTGAGTGAAAGTGTTATGACATTAATTTGGGATAAATACTTGTGTACAGAGTATAAAACCTATAAGGATAATGAAAAATAAAAAAAAAATTAATAAAAAAAAAAAAAAACAAACAATGCAAATTGTAAAATATAATAAATGTTTTATAATAAAAAAAAAATTGGAAAGAATACGAATAGAACAACAGATGCCATTAAATAATTCTGTAATCACCTTTTTTATAATTCCATTTATAAGAGAAAATAAATATTTAAAAAAAAAAAAAAAAAAAGATAAAAAACAACATTCTGTAAACAGCCTCTTGCCCCTTCTACACTTTATATAGACGAGTGTACATACATACCAAATGTACGACGACATATTTATGTTTCATGTAAACAGCCTCTTGCCCCTTCTACACTTTATATAGACAAATATACATACACACCAAACGTGCAACGACATATTTACGTATGTTTCATGTTTCAATGAAATACACTGAAGAAATATAAGAAAGTCAAATATGTTTTAAATAAAACTTTTTTTTATCCAAAACACTATGCGAAAATCTAAGACGGACCATATTCAATACTTGCTGTAACTTACATTTTTTAACGATACTTAACCTATTTCATGACCCAGAACCCAAAAAGTTAATCGAAAACCAAAGCAAAATCTCTAAACAATAAAACTTTAACGATTCATACACTTAATTTCAAATAATTATAATATTAATAGTTCCTTATAACTCATTAACCAAAAAAAGTCAAAATGAAATTTAATTTGAAAAAGATTACT
Source organism: Zanna intricata (assembly GCA_010016005.3). Classification (NCBI taxonomy): domain Eukaryota; kingdom Metazoa; phylum Arthropoda; class Insecta; order Hemiptera; family Fulgoridae; genus Zanna; species Zanna intricata. The sequence continues at coordinate 5,879 of JAAAKQ030149010.1, forward strand.
GAAAATTTTTGTAGCATGTTTCAATCATTTCATGCATATATTCTTTTATAAAGATTTTTTAACCTAAATTATGCAACTTTTTTTTAACCAAAATAGAAAGGATAGAATTTCTTCATATATATGTACTATTTTCTTTCCTGAATTTAAGCCTTATTCTTCTCCAAATGGACCGATTATAATTTTTTTTCTTTTTTAAATATAAATTTATGTTATATTCCAGATTACTCGAGACGAAAAGATTTTCAAAAAACATTAACTACATGTGTAATTTCGGTTTTTTAAAATATGATTTTTTAAATACTGAATCATTATAGCGATATAATTTACTTTTTTAGATTTAATTATTCAGATATTTAAATTATTTTAACATGAAATTGTAAGAAAATTAATTAGGTTACTTGAGATAAAAGAATATAGTCGTACTTTCGAATTCAAGACAATCTTAGCTAACTCTCTTACAAGTTACGTTGTTTCTCTTAATTTTTTATCTTATTTTTATTACAACTTTGGGTTTTTTTTACGAAAGTTTTTTTTAAAATCATTAGGCTGATCTTGATAAAAAATTGAATAATAAAGAAAACAAAACATTTTTCTACATCCGTAAACTTTAAATAAATTAAATATTTTTTACTGATAAATAAATTTAAGAATATATATAACTTTAAATAAAAAGTTCTTTCTTCCAAAATTAATTATTTTAAAATTTCATAAATAAAGTGATATTTTTGAAGATATCTTAAGTATAAAATATAACAAACCTAAATTCCCTCGATTATAAATAAAAGAATAAAATATATAGGTGTAGTTTTAATTAATGCTTTCATTTATAATGGTTTGTCATAATAAATTTAACTTTGTATTATGAGTTCAAAAAAAGCTATGATTTGTAAGAGGTGGGACTTAAAGAATGACGTATGTGGTTGGGCTAAAGTCCAACCACGCTGGGTGGTGCTTAGATCTCTCCCTCCTATTACATATACTCACACATATATTCATATACATACACTTAAAGACCACTCGTTCCTTTATATTTACTGCAGTAGCCATTTTTTAAAACACTAGATAAATCTTAACTAGACTTTATTATAGGGTTTATAATATGTTTGTTATCAATGTATCATAATTAAATAAATAAACATCTAATATTTAAACAAATTTTAATTTTTTTTTTTTCACTTTAAACTCAAATTAATATTTTTTAAATCTTTTTTAAATGTACTTTTAATGAATTACAATAATTGGAATCTGAAACAATACAAAACAAATTTTCAAAGAAAAAAAAAGATATAATGGGAAAAACAAATCTGTTTAATTACTATCGAAGACAAAAAAAAAAAACAACAGGAATTATAAACGGAACCCGCCTCCAGAACAAAATGTATTAAAGGGAAACTGGTGTATTCCTCCTATTAGATGAAAAATAATAAGAGAAGACTTTAAAATTAAAAGTAAGAAAAAAAAAAAAAAGAAGAAATTTATAAGTATGTAAAAAATTATATATATATATATAGCCAAAAAAAATTGTGACGAAATCTTCAAGTTTTTGATTAACGGTTTACAAAATAAAAGACAAAAATTGTTTAAAAATAATGTTAAATATCCGTTACCTCTAAGTCTGAGTGATTAAAACTTGGAATTTAAGATAATTTAATAAGTACGTACTTTCATTGTATTAAAGCTCAATTTTCTGCGACCACTAAACGAGAAGCCAAAAATTCAAAATTATACAAATTAGTATTCCCATTATTTCATTTTTTTAAAGTTTTAATAGCATAAAAATTTCATAAATATCAAATTTTTTGAGTTATTTTCGAAGTATTTATCTTGAACCAGTCGGATAATATTAATTATAATAAAAGCCGTTTTTATTATAAAATAAAAGCCATTTTTATTATATAAAATATAATAAAAATGCAAAAGTGGCTGCCTCCCCTCTAGTATCTAAAGTTGACGTTGAGCAATTACTAGTCGATATTGCTCCAAGCCTCACCACCTTGATTGGAAGTAGTATTGATAATAAGATCCAACCGAGGCAATAGAAGGAAAAAGTTAGAGGAGACCAAGAGTTTTGTCCATTGACAAGACAATAAGTATAGTTATACTGTTGATTCAATAAATGAGTCCACCAAACAAAAAGTAACAGTAAAACCCGCTACTGCAAAACAAGCTAGCGGTGATGTGCAAAAATTTAAAGAAGCGTCGACAAAAACTAAATTCGTCGCTCCGACGGTCAGCCACACGGAGAAGGAGAGTATGGCAAGTATGCACAAAGAGTTTGAGTGTAGTGGACCAATGGAGGTGAAAATGAGAGTTGAGGAATCTTCAGATGTAGATGCTGCAATACATGCACCTACAGAGCCTTTAAAAGCACAAAGATTTGTTACTAAAAGAGTGAGCACATCATTCGGCCCATATTTTGATCTAAAAGTCGAAGTAAGAAAGGCTATTAAAGAATGTCTAGAAATGATGAAAGTGGAAATTTTACCACCTTCACAACCTAACGTCTCGACTGATGTTAGTAGAAGAGTATCGCTCACATCTAAAAGAGAGGATGATGACATGTCAGAAGCATCGGAAACACTATCATCAAAGGTACAGGCTATAAGACGGATCGAGAAAAAATCAAAGAAAGGCTGGCCAAAAGGAAAGCCTAGAAAATAAAGTAGAGAACATGAGAAAATCAAAGACCGGTGATTTAATTATAATTGTGGTACATATAAGAAAAGTTTTGATTTAGTAATAATGAGTTTGCTATTTTCTTCTTTTTATTTTTGAGCAAAAGGAGCTAATGACCAAAGCAGTCGATGCTTTGCCCCAAAACTCAAAAAAAAAAAATAAATAAATAAATAAAAATAAATAAGAGCCAGCTTACATACGTACGTATTTATAACTTTCAGAAATTTATTACATCGTCTGTGATTTTTAAGAATTTCCAAAAAGATAACCTTATATTTTGACTACAAAATATCAAATAAGTCTGTAATCTTGAAACATTGACATTTGTAAAAAATCTCGATATCTAACATTTTAGCAAATTCCTATATTTTTAATAAAATTTAAGATTTACATAGTTGGTTATTATCCCGTAAGGGGCCATTTACACCCCTTACGGAAGAAATTGTGACTGTGATATTAATTCTAAGGTTTGCCACGTATTAGTTAGAAGTTTTAGTATTTTACCTGTGATATTAGTTTTAACTTTCGTTTAACATTTTTAATTTTAATCTAATTTTAGTTTTCAATATTTTAATTTTATCTGTGATAATAGTTATAAGTTTTTAGTAAAATTAATTTTTAAGTTTTTATTTTTGTTTTAGTTTTAGCTTATTTTAAATATTTTTATTCTGATTTTTCATTGCATTTCACATCGATTCTGTATTGTTCGTGTGAGTACCAATTAAGGGAATCAGTAAAATTTCGTGATTAGTTTACTGTTAACCAACCAAAACCGCGATATTCGCATCAACGGTAAGAGAAAATGATAGAATACGGTTTGTTGGTTTCGATTATTTCTGCTAATAATTTATCTGTCGGGTACAACTTAAAGAAGAAATTCTTTAGTTTCTCTACGTATGACGCCAAATACCCATTATTTATGCATAAAATAATTATTATAATTTCGATGTGAGAAGCAAAATTCTTTGATTTCTATGATTAATCCGTCATCAGTTATTCTATTTCGTAAAAAAGTGCAAAGAATATTTTTCTTGTGAAAACAGTTTTCAGTTGGTAATTAGAGTTTTAGACATATTTGAAGTTTGCTGTTAAAGTCTGGTGGTATAGTATTATTTTACTATATAAAAAAATAAATGAAGTAAAAGATAATGGGAAATGAGTACTGAGAAAGGAACGAAAAGTACTTGACCAACATTATTAATTAATGATTAACAAATTAATTATTTTTCTTTTACTAATAATTATTTCTACAAAATCTAATATTTAGACTGATTGGAAAGGGAGAACGTTACGTCTTACAAAATCAGATAAACGACAACATTGGTTGTAACATTTTTGTGAGCCCCTGCATTCTGAATCGGTTTAAAAACGTTTCAGAATAATTTATGTAAAGTAATAATATAATTTTTATTATTACGTAATGAGGTATTACGTAATGAATAATCTTTCGCTGCAAGGTAACGTCCTCTGTGCTGAAAGTGAACTACTCATAGTTTTTAAACGAACTAATTATTATTATACAATTTAAAATGTTATATAAAAAAAACATTATTATCTGGAATAAAATTATTATTATAATAACTAAATAAAATATAATTATTATAAAATGAATTTATATTAAAATAAATTTAAATTTATATTAATTTATAAAATTAATTATATTATAAATAAAATAATTATAATAAATTATAATTATATAAAATAATTAAATTATTACTTTTAGAAGTAAAAATTGTACCACATAGGAGTATTATTTACTTTTTTTAATCTAAAACAAAATTGAGACATGTTATTATAATAATTTACTTATTAGTGGATGTCAGGTTTTTATTTAATTTTTTATTTTATTATAGGATCAAAATTATATTAAATTTTTATCCGATAACGATTTTCAAAATTTAAAAAATTATTTACGTTTTATTATTTAATTTTTCTCATTATATATCCTCAATAAGTTCTGTGTTTATTGTTGTTTTTTTTTTTTTTAATCAAAAGTCTGTGCTTCAAAGAAATATTTTGTTAACCTATAATTTAAAAAACGATAGCCTGATTCGAATTAACTACTTTCTTGGTGAACTCTGGAAGCTTTATTTTCACCAAGAATTGAATTTTTTTTTTTTAAGATTTTAATTTTCTTTTATTTCTAGGGAAATAAAAAAAATACGTATATTTTTTTGTATTTATGTATCAAAAATTTAAAAATCATACAATTTAGAACAATTATCAATAATAAATAACATTAAAAAAAATTACTCACTGCTTATTAAAAAAATTAAAATAAAAAAAACAATCGAGCTAGGATTCTGTTTTTACAGTGAAGAATGATTATGGTATTTTTTTTTTGGTTTGTTATATATTTTACATTTAAAAATTCATTAGAAAAAATTTAACATTTTTTTTAAGCAAATTCTATTTTACAAATTTTTTAGATTTTTACAAGACTTTTAACTCTTGATGAAACATATTTTTTTTCTGATTTTTCCTTACTTATGCTGAATTCAAACAATAATTTTTTAAACAATTATCTTTCAAATTATGGAATCTGCAATAACAAATAACATTCACCTTTCATAATTCAATTCTTAATTTTATATCTTGGTTTTTCATATGTTGTTACTTATTATAAACATACTTATTTTATTCTGCTTTTTTTTACTATTTTCAAATTACTTTTCATTAAAACTACATTCTACAACTTTATATATTTACTTTACAACTTAACTTTATATACTTTTCTTTACAACTAAATATAGTTGTCTGACTACAACTAAATAAAAGAACGAATGAAAACTGGACATTAAAATCAAAGAATTTTAAATTAATGGAATTTACAAGTAAAATAAATTTTGATAATTTTTTCTTAGATTTTGCTCTTTTATTTTATAATTAAATTTAAATAAATTTTTCTACTTATTTCATTCAAAATATATAAGATGTTTTACTTAACAAATATTTACGACAATAAAAAAATGTGAGACTGGATGTCTTTTTTTCTTGCCAAGATTATTTCTTTATATACTTAGAAAATATAGTTAATGAAAGGGATTTTACGGTTTTATGTTTTGAACTAAAGTAAAGGGGATTTAGCAAAGAAGTCGAGTAACGTGTCACCACCAAACGTTTATAATTAGTACGTCTTTTGTTTCAATTGTAGTCATCCGGTTTAATTAACGCTCCTTTATATGTGTGTATATATACACATTTAGCCTTTACAGCTCTAAAATATTATCTTTGTTAGAGTTGCCCTTTGTGTTATGTTTGTATTTGCGCTTTTGTCATAAGTACGCATTGTGTATTGTGCAGTTTAATTTTACAAGTATCAAATTAATTTTGTGAAACCGTATAATGGTTTATTATTTCAAGGTAATTTTCAGTTTTTATCTAATTTTATCTGTTATTTTAATTTGTTTTTAAAAATAAACAATTTAAAATTCGTATCTCATAAATTTTTATAACAAAATATATATTGATTATTTAATAAAATATTTTTGCTTTCCCAGCCATAGTTCTAATACAACTACTGCAATATAGTTTTGAATAAAAAATAAGGGATATTTTTTTTTTTTTGTGAGGGTGAACAACGCTAAAACGTTATTATCGCTCAGATTAAATAAAATGATCGAGAGGTTAGATTAGAATTAAAGAGAGTACATATTTCGCGAAAGGTGTCTGAATCTTATTTTACACGTTAAACAGTTTAATCCACTGTTGTTTGTTGTTTTTTTTTTTTTTTTTTTTTTTTTTTGTTTAACCTCAGGAACCACAGTTAAGTATATCTTCAGAGGATGAGATGAATGAACTGTAGCGTGTGTGAAAAATGCCATGCCTGACCGGGATTCGAACTCGGGACCTCCGGATGAAAGGCCGAGAGACTACTACTCTGCCACGGAGGCCGGCTAATCCACTGTTGGAATTGCTTCTCAACAATATTATTAATATCATAAACACTTTATTTATTATTATTATAATATAAAACAAAACTAATTTTATGTGAACATGTTTCATTTTCTTATTAATATAATCAAAGATACCTCATTAACTGTAAGAAAAAAATCTGTGTATGGAAGAACACCTTATGATGGCCTTTTTTTTATTTTTTTTAACAAATAAAAACTTCTCAATAAGCCTTTTATTACAAATAATCTGATACAGTCTACTTTAAAATGTGTTTGTAAAAAACGACTATCCTTATTAAACTAAAGTATATACCATACTAAAACGTACCCGGTCCTACCAAAATTAGGAATGAGCTTCCGTTAAAGTTTGATTATGTTTGAAAATTGTCTTTACATATTTCTTTAAAGAGTACTTCAAAATGTCAATCTAGTACTAGCGTCATTTCTCTGGAACCATAACTCTTATACTAAACGAGATTTGTATAATACAGGGTTTGTATAATAAGTAACCGGACTGACCTCAGAAAATTTTTTATTGGCAAAATATGTACAATTTTTC
>JAAAKQ030149032.1:0-13008 GCA_010016005.3 Zanna intricata
GCGCACGCGTGCGCCACAAAAATGTAAAATTCATATTATCTGCTCTAAAAATGAAATTTGATTATAAAATTTCCCTTAAAAAAAAAATGTATTTTTGGCTTTTATGGTATGTGATATAGAAAATGAAATTTGCATGCTGTCACATGGGAAAAATGTCCAGGCACTTACAAATTGCTCAAACTACTGCAAGAGAGCTGGGATGATTCTGATTGTGAAATTATCTTCAAATAATCAATTTCTGTTGACCATTGTGGACTACTCAAATTCTTCCATTTGAAGGGTTCTTAGATAAACACTGAAAATTTAAATAATCTAAAAAGACATAATTTTGTTGCAAAGAAACAAACTAATTTCCTCAACATTAAAAAGGGATACTTGTTGGAGAATGAATGTATTATAATTGGGAAACTTCTCTCAAAATTTTTCTTTTGCGACACAGGATGAAGTCCACTCAAGTCACTGGTCAAAAACTTCTGACACAGTACATCCATTTCTCATATATTTAAAAAAAGAAGGAAAATTACAAAGCCAAAGTTACTGTGTGATTAGTGAGTATTTGAAGCACAATACATCATTCTTCTGTTTCCAAAAGCTAGTTATAAATAAAGTAAAAACACTGTTACCACAAGTTAAATGATTATTTTATTTTTCTGATGGCTTCTTAGCCCAGTATAAAAACAAAAAAAATTCATAAATTTATGCTCCATCAAGATTTTGAAATAGCAGCTGAATGACATTAATTTTGTCTCATACAATGGAAAAGGACCATGGTTTGGTGGAAACTGTAAAAAGCCAATATCATGGCGTGGTATTGGTGGAACTGTAAAAAGGACTGGTTACTAAAGCAAGCTTTCACAGGACAATTGACAATCAAATTATTACACCTTCTGAAATGTACAATTATTGTAAGGCAGTATTAAAAATATAACATTTATTTTCTGCTCTAATAAAGATTTTCAAGAGACTGAAGAATACTCAGTTTTTATTATCAGGTAATCACAACAGTCCCTGTGAAATAAGAACTTTTCACAGTTGTGTTCCAACAGTCTGATATGTATTCTGAAAGACTGATTTTCTTTTCTGAGAAAAGTATTCTGAGGATGACCGCTGAATCAGAAATACTTATATTAGTACTGGTACAGAAGGACATTAGTGTTTCTGATTGTTTTGTGGGTTTACCAAAGCCAAAATGTAAAAATTATGTCGGCTGCTTATATGATGGCAAGTGGTGGTTAAACACCACTATCACTGAAGTCAAAATACATGAAAATGAAGAGGAATATTGAATTCACTTTTTCCATCTGAGGTCCTGTTACTTCATTCAAGAAATTATTGAGAAATAATCAAACATAGGTTCAACTAGAAAATATTTTAAAGATTCTCATGACTTCAGAGCTTTTCTATCAATTACTGGAAGAGGACAAAACATTGCATTAAAGATGAATAAGGACTTACCAGTTCTACTCAATAAAAAAATGGCTAGAGCACTAAGTTATGTTAGTTAAGTTTGTTATCAAAAAGAGTAAGATTTATTCATAACTTCCTTTAGCAGGAGGAAAATAAGGTAGAAGTGAATTGAACAACTTGTTAATGTATTTGAATTGTTTATCATTCTGTAACTGACTATTTAACAATTATCAATTTATTCATTCTAATGAGTTTAGTTGTAATTTTTATAATGTAAAAAAAAAAAACATAACATCATGTTTTTGAAACGTTGTTTACAGTTAGAAGGAACAGTGTTTTAGTGGTTTTGTTGATTTCATTACTCATCAATCCCTTTAAGTAACAAAATAAATTTTGTATGGTTTTAAATTACATAAAACATACTTACTGCTGTAAACATTTTAGATTTTTGCCACCTGTTCCTCATATGGTTTTTGGGCCCAAAAAACGAGACATTTTCAAAATCTTATGATTTGGCGGCTATTTTTTTATAATGAAGGAGACTACACAGTCCAGTTTTTTTTTTTTTAAGTAAAAAGGTAAAAAGCAGGTAGTTACCTTAAGTCCTTAATTATTTATTTTGGGACCAAAATTTGAAAAAAATAACAATTTGTAAATGTAATTTCAATAAACATTACAAGATTTGGTTATGTAACAAAATGAATTTTGAGTACACTTAGATGAAGTTCCATCTTTACTCTTTCCAAAAAGCCCTTTTTGATTTCGATATGATGTAAAATAATGCTACAACTCATGTAAAAAGTGATGATAATGGTTGTTTTTACCTGATTGCGAGTTCTGATTACTCAAGAAAATTTTTTTTTTTTAAATATAAAAAAAATATTTTTTTGCCAGTACAAGGTACTGGCAAATATACCAATTCAAATATAACTGGCAAATATACAGTTTCATATACCAAATATCATCAAGATCAAAAATAGTGATGCACTGATCATTTGTTGAATTAAAATGGAATACCCCCAAAATAGATTTAGTATTAAAGATCATAGATATTGAATAATAGTATAAAAGTTTGTACTGGAGGTACAGTATGTAACTTGAAGTTTTAAGAAAGTTAATTTCATTATTTAAGAGATTGCTTTAAGTGTTTATTCATAATATATCATTTATTTTTATTTAATAGGATGGTAAAATAGCTAGAGCCAGAGATAAGTTTTTTCATGGTGAATCTCACTTTTTATTATACAGTGAAAGATTTCATTTCTTCAGAAGAATTAGAGTCAAAGGAATCAGACATATAATATTTTATCAGCCACCAACATTTCCTCACTTTTACCATGAAATGTGCAATTTAATACAGGTAAGAGTTGAATTACTTGTTATTAAAAAATGTTAAATGGAGGAACTTAAGTTAGTCTAAAGTAAATGTTTAGATATCTTTCATATACCTTACTTAGAGTACAATTAACTGTGCTTTTGGCCTCAATGTTGGTATATTACTGGAGGAAAAGATGAGATGTTCAGCAAAGATAAATAAAGCTAATTTCATAATATACATCTTCAAATTCACTGCTTACTTTTCTGCTTGATGCTTTCCTAACTGCAGCATTAATTAAAGGTGTGGTTATTGTCTGATAACCTCAAACTCGGACTGTGATTGTTCCTCTTTTGTTAGCTTGACTATTCATACTTCCGTTATTTCTTTATGAACTAATTAGTATTTACTTTTTTTAATTGAATAATATTTAGAAAGTAGCAGTTTTAAGACTGTTGTAATTACTATTTTAAAGTTTTGTTTATTTGATAAAGTAAATTATATCAGCTATTTACAACTAATACTTTTTTATCTCTCCCCATGTCCAAAACCAAGTGTATATTAAAAGATGGATTGATATTAATTTAATGAGATGATTTAAAAGTTTCATTTCCATCATAATAAAAAATTATGTATCTGTATCCATCTGTAGGTTAAATTATAAACACTGGGAAAAATTGGTAAATACTCCATCATGACCATTACAACTGCTGTACACGAGAGAAGTTTAGTGATTAGCATAGCAAGCATATGTAAAGGACATAAACAATTTTTAGTCATCTAAAATAATTATAACTTATGAATCTTCCTTTCATCAGTCTCAGTCTCATGGTTATCTCAAACGCTCTTCTATGAGAGTGTTTAGACTTGTGTCAGCAAGGAAAAAATTTACATCAGCCTTTTTTTAGTATTTATTTTAGATTAGTTTCATTTTTATAAGGTATAGTAATCTGATTTTACCCAATGGACAACTTAGCTTCTTGCTTTTGTAACTCCCCCCTCCATGGATAGGAAACAGTTGCAGTTTTTGGACAGTTCCCCGGGCAGTTAGAGTCTCCACTCTATTGAGTTCCAGTTTAGACTGTCCTGCCAATTGATAAAAGTTCACATCCTATGGCACAGATGTGTTAATGGCAGCTGATTCAATTCCCATAAAGAAGAAGGGATAAAAAGGAAAGGGAAGGGAAGATAGAGGGATAATAAAATCATAGAGTGAGTGGCTATGATTGGAGCAGTACCCCTTATCCAGGACCTTTGTAGTGTGTAAATCTACAGATGTATGGTACAGCTTGTGAAATAGATTTGCAGTAAATAAATATGCATCATTTATATTCCCAAGCCAAACTTTTTAAACTTCACTGTTTGTATAAACTGTCTACTTGAAATTATATTAAGTAAAAATTAAAATATTATGTGAAAAAATTAGAATAGTAAATTAAATTTAGTAAAAATGTGCTTAAAACAATCTATTGTGTATTAAGTACAAATAATCACTAACAGTTAACACTTTATTATGTAAAACAATTTTGGTCGCTTTTCTGCTGTAACATCACCTTTGAATAGCTAACACATTGTTTGGATTTTTATGTTCTTTTTATTTTTTACATTTCATATATTTGTGTTTCGAGTTAGTTAAAATAATAAATTTATTGTAACTTATTTAATGATTTGATTTCTTTTATTGAATGTTTTTTTTTGTCATTTCTATTCTTGGAATATCATCCAATGGACAGAAAATTTTTTTTATGACTAAGATTGGATATATTCTTTGTAAAATGTTCTCATCATTGTGAACAGAATAGAAATAAGCTACATGTATAAACAACTTATAAAGACTAGATTATGACTATAAGACTTATGACTTAAATGTGCATTCATTTACAATTTAAGTAAATGTGTTATGGTATGAGTTGTCAATATTTATCTGATACTAATTCATGTTTATACTATTGTTAAGACCACTGTTTTCTTATTTAATAATGATTGATATCTGATGGATTTACTTTTTAAGAAGTATTTTATAAAATACAGTTAGTATTTTCTTTTTTTTTCAGGATGATAAGAATACAGTTGCATCAGTAACTACTCTATATACAAAATATGATTTGCCACAGCTTGCCGCTATTGTTGGAACTGATAGAGCAAATCGTATATTACAGTCAGAAAATTCTGTTTACAGGATAGTGGCAAAATAGAATTATTTTGTATAAGATGTGAGTTTTTAATTATTATTAACTCTTCAGGTTTTGTCTTAATTAAACAAATCTATTTTTGTGGAATTAGTATGACTTTTTCCATGTTGTATATTTTCAAAAAAAAACCTTTTTAATTGTTCAATTTCAGATAAACAGGTATCAAATAAAATTTTAATAATTTCCTATTACTAGAATTACTTCTTTTGTTTAGAAAATTACTTTTGGCATATTAAAATATTCAGCATATTAATCTAATAGATTTTCTATTTCATTTTCTGCTGTTGCACGTGAATGACTGGCAATTGTAAGAATGACATTTCTCATACATACAGTTTAATTAACACATTACAATCTATTATCTTTCAATATAAAATTAAGAAAAAACCAAACTTATGTGTTACTTGTTTTAAATTACACATGCTAAGTATTCACGTTTCATTATTTATCTTTAGATTAACCATTAAACAAATCCATTATAAAAGATCTGTCAGTGTATTTTCATTTCAAAATAATATAATTAATTAAATGAAAATAGTCTGAAAATGACCGAATAATCATTAATGCTGACAGATGGCCACATAAACTTAGCCTGTAGTGGATGTAAAAGTTATATCAGCCGCACATACATGAAGAATCTGTATAACAAATACTCATCAGTGGAAGCATATTTGCAGTAGTTAGAACTACAAATTTTTAATATTAATTCATTAACATTATCATTGTCTGTCATGATAATTGAAGATATTAACTTTACTTTTACTACTGCAGCTGGCTGTATTATGTTCTCAATGAGTCACTTATTTTGAGAACTTGAAATATATAATATAATGACATGCAATAAAAGATTTCAGAAAATATAGAGTGAATAAACCATATATGTGGTAATGAGAGAAAGGTAATAGAGTCTTATAAATGTGTTAGAAAGGTTGTCTTGTAGGCTGTAGGTATACCCTCAGATAATGAATTTTTCACATCTAAATATTTTTCCAGATTTTATGCAAGAATTATTGATTCAGTCCTATAAAAAAAAATTCTTAACAAACATTTTTCATTTTAAACAAAATTTTTTGAGTATAGCTTTGTCTCCTTGGCTGAACAAAGTTTATTAGAAAAAAATCAATTCAATTAAGTACTGCTTAATATTTTACATTATATATAATTATGTTACAAAAAAAAAAAGAAGTTTTTTTATAATTTCATTTGTTCATTCTAACAAGTTTTTGTTGTAATAATTTATTTCTGGTGAAGAATTCTTAGCCTGAGTAGTATTGTTCGAACCCAGAAGTTTCTTGATAGGAGGCGGAAAGACTATCTTTCATTCCTAACCTGTGAGGATTTCACATCACAGGTTAGGAATTTGCATGTATTCTGATAAGAGATCCCAAGAGACAAGCAGAGGCTGACTACTCTTGTTCCACTGAACAGAAGAGAACTACATATACCATTGAATGTATTTAATTTCATTACAGTTCATTACAGTCCAAGTCTACAGTGAACATCTATTAGTTATATTTAAATAGAACATAGAATGCTTTTGTTATGAGGAAAAAAAAAATCTGATTCAGATCTTCCTATAATTCTGTACACAGTCATGTAATCTTCTTATACTCTCGTTGATATTATGCATTAAACATTTAAGTTATTTTGGTGGTAATCTACCCCTACGTAAATAATGAAGTGAGCACTTTTCTCCTAAGTGTTTTACTCCTCCCCAATTCCACTTCTGATAACTTTCATCTTTCAGGCAGAATTTTTTCCTGGATTATAAGTGTCTTGGTTAGAAAGGTGTTAAAATTTTAAGCAATAATCATCTCTTATGAAGCAGGAGTTATGTCATTGAATTGATAAACTATATATTTCTCAATTGTGTAAAATGTTGCAGGTTATCGTAACAATGTTTTAATTAAGAAAAGAAAATACTTGTGACATGCAATTCTGGGAATGAATGCATGAAAAACGGTGAACTCCTCAAATCATAATTATTAACTAATTACTGTAGTTTACAGTTATTGACATGATTAAATACATGAAATGTTTTTATAAGAATATTAATCTGTTTAATGTTATAATTGCAACAGTTCTAGGTAAGCTGACATAAAAAAAAATCACTTGTAAGAATGAAATATCATTTTTAAGAACTTCCCTTATATTCATCATAGGAAGATCTTATTTGACTTAGCTGAATTGCTGTTAAATATCAATAATCCAATCCCATCAAAATTACATTCACTCCATTCTAAATTTCCAATATGCTCAACTCAACAGAACTTCAATCTGTTAAAGGACTGGTTGCCTAGTGACCATTGTTATCTGTAGAAATTAATTCTGACTGGTGATCCCTTGCATCAGTTGGGATATTAATTATTGAGTAATACATATTATAATGTAAATTATAACAATTATTTTGTTTGCACTTAAAATACAGAATTCTGTTTTATCATAGCCAGGGTTGAAGTAAAATGTTTTATAATTGATTTAATTATTGTTTATTAAATAATTTATCGATATTTTTCAAATAAATTAAAATTGTTGTAATGTTTATTATATTAATTCTAGTAACAATATTATGAAGAATGATAGAGCACTTGGAGCTTGTATTAAATCACTTTTTCCCAAAGCTTTCTCCTTCCCTGTAACATTATTGTTATACATATAGTTAATTAAACAAACTTCATTATTTTAATTTTACATTTGTACTTAAATAAAGATCAATAATTATGTTTTTCAACATAATACAGAAAAGCTATGAAGTATTTATAAAGAAGTTCATGATGGATGAACTATTATTTCAGCATTCATGTATAATTGATTGCTAATATCATAACACTCATATTCATGTTATCAAATTGGAAGGATAGAAATAACTACAGAATAGTATTTTTATCACTGCATCTTGCAACAACTTTTTTGTAGAGTTTGTAGAAAATTAAAATTTTAAAGTAAAGCTGGAGGGAAAAATTGTAGATACTTGGGAGTAAGAGATCTACTGTTGTTGATCTGTTATCTATGGATTCTTTCAGAGACATTTTGAGAATATACAATTGATTTGTATGTGATATTATTGACATAAAAGAGCAAATGGTAGAATTACTATTGCAAACTTGTAATGGTGATTAAAAGTGTTGGTGAAGAAATTATTTGACATGATAATAAAATTTATGTAAATGTATCACAATAGACCTTTCTAACAACTTCGAAAAAACTGATCTAAAGTAGCGATATATATTGCCACTTCATTTGTTCATTGATGAAAAAGGAATATTAGACAGGAATGAGGGCTTGGTTATTGATATTTTATTAATATAAGAGAGAGTTAAAATACAAATTTATTGGTTGGGATAATAAAAAGGTGTTCAATGTAACTGAAAAAAAAATAAGACACTTGTTTTGATGCAAAAGTAAAACTTGGAAAATGCTATGTAAATATTCAAGGTGAAAATCTAGTGGAAGTGAAGACATTTAAATAATTTTGTAGTGAAATATTGGAAGACAAAATGGTGATCAAGAATTTAGGTAAGTTGAACATGATTAACTGGTTGGTTTTGTTAAAGTGTGAGGCTTATTGTAAAATTAATTAGCTTAAAAAAAAAGTTGTTTGTTTACTGTTGATTGGGACTAAGATATGTTGAAAAATCAGGTGAAGAAAGTAAAATATAAGTTTGTCAGGTAAAACTTGTTGGCCTCCATGGCCGAGTTTGGTAGCATCTCGGCCTTTCATCCAGAGGTCCCGGATTCGAATCCTGGTCAGGCATGGCATTTTTCACTCATGCTACAATTCATTTATCTCATCCCTCTGAAGATATATTTAGTTGTGGTTCCAGAGGTTAAACAAAAATATTTGTATTTAGGTAAAAGTTGTGAAAACTAGGAAGTATAGGAATCAGAAAAGTTTTGTTGGAGACTCTAGGAATGGATAAAACTGAGTATTGAGGCGGTTTGTACATTTAAGTAGATTGCATGAAAAAGGGATAATTAAAATAATTTTTCACATGGATGTTTTAAAATAAGAACCTTATGATAGAATTAGGCTAAGGTATTGAGGATATTGTTGAGAAAATTTGAAAGTAATGTTTTTGATGAAGAAATATGGAGGCTGATAATCTGCAACCAACTCTGTATTGACAGAATATGAGAAAAGAAAATTAGTAAAAAGAATACATCTAGAATTCAGTGTTTATATTTTTTAGAATATTCATACCTACCTTACTTTATGGTTGGTGCAAAACTGATTAAAATTTATTGAAAGTTACTAAAAGATAGAAATCACTAAAAATGTTTCATGGATTCCTTTGCTTTTGTTTTTTTTTTGTCTTCAGTCATTTGACTGGTTTGATGCAGTTAGATGACTGAAGCAACTTTAAGATTCCCTATCTAGTTCTAGTCGTTTCATTTCGGTATACCCCGTATATTCTACATCCCTAACAATCTGTTTTATATATTCAAACATTGCCTGCCTGCACAATTTTTTCCATCTGCTTGTCCATCCAATATCAAAACAACTATTCCAGGATGCCTTTGGATGTGGTCTATAAGTCTGTCGCTTTTTTTAGCACTTCTTTGTTCATCAGTTTGCTGCTATACCTCTTCATTTGTTACTTTATCCACCACTTGATTTTTTACATTCTCCTTTAGCACCATATTTCAAAAACTTCCAATCTTTTCTTCTCAGGTACTTCGATACAAAGCTACTCTCCTAACATATACTTTCAGAAATGCTTTCCTTATGTTTAAATAAATTTTCAATGTAAGCAAATTATATTTCTGACTGAAAGCTTGTTTCGCCTGTGCTGTGGAATTTTATATCGCTCAAGCTTTGTCTATCTTTAGTAAATCTACTTCCCAAATAACAAAATTTCTCCATATCAAAAGATTATCTCCATAATCTTTTTTCATCCTATTTTTATATGCAGTGATCCATCTACTTTATTTCTACTATATTTCATTACTTTCTTTTTGTTTTTGTTTACTTTCATGTGGTAGTTCTTGTGAAGGACTTCCACATCCATGACTTCCATTTATTGCTTTCTCTTCTGCACTGCGCAATAATTCTGTAGGTATCCCATCTATTCCAGGAGTCTTTCTGCCATTCAGATCTATTAATGCTTTTTTTTTTACTAAGATCATTTCTCTTTCCACTTTTCTTTAATCCAATTCTCTTTTGCTAATTTGCATTTCCTATTTATAGTATTTCTTACTTGTTGATAGTTCCTTTTACCAGCTTCATCAATAGCATTTCTATACTTTCTTTGTTCATCAATATACGTTCTGATATCCAAGGTTTTTTTTTTACCAGCTCTTTGTTCTGCCTAAGTTCACTTCTGCTGAAAGAATTTCCATTTTAACATTCTTCCATTCTTCTTCAATATTTTCTCTCTTATCTTCTTTATTCAAACCTCTTGTGATGACCTCTCAAAATTCTTCTTTACTTCCTCTTCCTTAAGCTTCTCTAAATTCAATCGATTCATTTGACAACTTTTCTTAAGGTTTTTAAACTCCAATCTACATTTCATTATCACTAAATTATGGTTGCTATCAATGTCTGCTTTTGTATATGCTTTGTAGTTGATTTCTAAATCTTTGCTTAACCATGATATAATCAATCTGATACCTTGCAGTATTGCCCGACTTTTTCCAAGTATATTCCACATTATATTAAGATTTTTAACTTTGGTATCGGCCTTTACTAAATGGCCATTACACTTGGTGCAAAACTCAATAAGTTGGTCTCCTCTTTCATTTCTTTTGCCCAGCCCGTATTTACCCACAATATTTCCTTGTATGTCTTTTGCAATGCTTGCATTCCAATCTGCAACTGTTATTAAATTTTCTTCCCCTTTTGTATGTTTAATTGCTTCATCAATTTCTTCATATGCATATTCTATCTCATCATCATCATGGAAATTTGTAACATATAGATGTTAACAATCGTTGGCTTAGGGTTTGATTTTTACAATGATTCTCTCGCTAAGCTCTTTGAAATACTGTACTTTCTTCTCTACCTTCTTGTTCATTATGAAACTTACTCCTACCTGCCCTTTATTTGATGCTGAATTAATTATTCTAAAATCACCTGACCAAAAGTTGTTTTCCTTTTCCCATCAAAGATTGCTAATGCCTACTATATCTACATTTAACCTATCCATTTCTCTCTTTAAATTTTGTAGCTTACCAACCTTTTTTAGACTTCTAACATTTCACACTTTTGATTCCTTGAATGCTATTTTTTAATTTTCTGGCTGGAGATCCGAACAGCGGACGAGTTTACCTTTGGAATATTTTACCAAGGAATATTTTCATCTATGTTATATAAAAATCAGAGAGCTACATATTCTTGGAAGAAAAAAAAACCAGTTGTAGTTTTCCATTGTCTTCAGCTGTGCAGTACTCAGAAGATTGAGCGATGTTGATATGGTTGTTTAAGTCCTCCTGACCTGTGCCCTTAACAACTACTGAAAGTGCTGCTGACCTCTTTCAGGAATCATTCCTTAGTCTGACTCTCTTTTGTGTTAGGAAGATTGGAATAAAACAAAGAATTATAGGTTGACAGTTATTTCATATTATTACTTACACTTTGAGCCCAGTGTACGGTGACAACAGCATAATACTAATTGATTGTAAACACCACAGTCTTTTGCTATTGTTTTACAAGAATTATTTGTCTTGTAGCAGGCATGTTCCACATATTGAAATACTTCTGAAACAAGTTTTAAAATTCTTTGTCTGAACTACATCTATAGAACACTTCTAATTATTCTACCTACTTCTACTTTTTCTGTTTAGCTTCTGAAACCACTGTAAGATATTACTTCAGAGAATGAATGAGGATGTATGAATGTAAATGAAGTGTAGTTTTGTACACTCTCAGGTCAACAATTCCTAATGTGTGTGGTTAATTGGTGTGTTGGTTAATTTTGCCGGCCTCCGTGGCACGAGTGATAGCGTTTCAGCCTTTCATTCAGAGGTTCCAGGTTCGAATCCTGGTCAGATATGGCATTTTACACATACACTACAATTCATTCATCTCATTCTCTGAAGATATACCTTAACGGTGGTTCCGGAGGTAAAAAAAAAAAAAAAAAAAAAAATTGAAACCCAACCACTAAAGAAGAACCCAATCCACTATTTAGTATTCAAATCTGTTTAAAAGTAACTACCTTTTCTTGGATCTGAACCTTAGAACTCTCAACTTTGAAATCAGCTGATTTGCAATGACAAGTTCAGCATTAGACCAACGTGATGGGTTCTGATCATTCAACCTAAATATTAATAAGATGATCTTCAGTTAAAAGATTCTAAAAATTTAACAGAAGTAAGCTTAACAGATACAAAAATAAAATGAAAATTAATTAACATAGTTGAGATTATAGAAATCTTTAGCATTTTCTTATTAGTTAGCATTTATTATCTGTAACAATATACAGTAATTATTAACTGTAACAATATAATTAGAATTCCCGTTGAAAATAAGCAGAAATGTTTTGATACAGAATCACAAAAACAAATGACTGTTTAAAAAAAATCAATATATGTAAATGTGAATTGGAAATTGGCGGCTATATTTAGAAATTCAGTAATCATTGATTTGGATCTTCTTTAATTAATTTGTTATAAAGTTCAGTTTTCCTGAATATAGAAAGAAACAATTACTGATTTCTGTTTAATAAGTAACTTTTTTAAAATTATATAAAAAATGGTGAACATACCATAGCAATACAATCACCTGCACAAAGTAAATTTCTTTTTTCTCCTTTGCTCTAAGTTTGTTTTGACTCCCATTCTTCAGTTACAGTGGTTTGTTTTTTTTAATATCCTACATACTGCAGTTCAATGGAGCTTAAACTTGTAAATGATTGATTACTGTATGATTAAATTTATTTGGCCACAATTATATATTCGCTGATTTTTTTTGATAAAATAATGCTCACTATTATTTATACCACATCACAATAAATTTAAGTATACCAAAATATGTAGGTATACAGTATTGTAAATATAACATCTTTCCTGTAATTACATTTTTTTTTTTTTTTTTTTTTTTTTTACCTCCGGAACCACCGTTAGGTTATATCTTCAGAGGATGAGATGAACGAA
>JAAAKQ030149043.1:6130-23993 GCA_010016005.3 Zanna intricata
CATAATAAATTCAAATGTAATAATTTTTACGAAAAGTTAAAATAAAAAAAATCCTTTAATTTTGACTGAACTACATACATCTATTATTTTATTGGATACTATAAGAAGTTTTCTACGCCAAAACATTATTCAACTGACAGTCTTAATTATAATTGAAGCTATTCCTATTTAGGTCATGCACAGTCTGAAGCACAGATTGATGGTTTCACGTGAAAAACCAATTTTGCTACTCTTTTAGGAAACACATCCCTAATCTCGATTAATTTTTGAAGTAAAACATATATTTAAGCTGTATTTAAGCATTTTTGAACAACATGAAAAAATTAAATATCAACTACATTTTATTTTTACATAATATTTTTTTTACAATGACAAATTACTCACAAAATCATGTAATTTATATATTTGGATTAAAGTATCTGAAATATGTTAAAAAATTCATTTTTAGATTTACACAGTAAATTTAAAATTGTTTTAAATTCACGCGCATGTACATGTTCGGATGACAATAAAAAAATCTTATCAATATTTGAAAGCTTTGTAAAACACGGGAAAAAACAGAATTAGTTTAACTGGTCTACCTAGTTCAAATTATTTGTCAAATAATATTGTACGTTTATGAATAAATTCACACAAAAAAAAAAAACAATCTAGATTAAATAATTTATAGAATTTTGTCAAATACGTAATGTATAGACGATTTTTATTCTTTTACGGATTATTTATGATTAATCTGAAAATCAACAATTGAATCCTTTGCATACTCTTAACAATATCCAACCCAGTTTCATGTTCATCTTCCCAACTCAATTTTCTTTTATAAACTATCGCTGTTATTATCTTGACCTATAACACAATGATGAAAAAACGTTTAGTCATTAAAATATGAATAAATACAAACTAGATAAAATTGTCCAGGCTCCGTGGCGCAAGTGGTGACACAAAATTCCCTTTCCATACCCCATACACACAAGCTTCAACCTTGTGCAGCAATATATAATCAATGAAAAAATGTTATATGGACATCACATGACTTCCTTGTACGAAAATAAGAAATAATACGGTTCTAAATTATGATTTTCAATAATCAGATGTTTCATCAAATCTATTACATATACACATATGTAATAATGCCTATAACATTATATATACACATTTTTAAAAGGCCATAAAATTTTATTTCATTAATAACTTCTGATTTCTTGTCACATTTTTGTTTTTATTGCTATTTTTTTTTTTTCTGTGGACCCAAAAACGTTTGGACTTATAATCTCCCGGTATTGTTATTATTGAATTATTATTTACTGCATCACTTTTTTTTTACAATTAGAGGTTAATAATTATTAATAAATCAATACATTTAAGATGAAAAAAATTAATTAAAAAAAACTTAAAAAAAAAGGAAAAAAGGAGATGAAGTCTGATTCGAACGATCACGGTCAGGCATGGGATTTTTCACACAAGCTACAATTCATTTATCTCATCCTCTGAAGATATACGTTAACGGTGGTTCCGGAGGTTCAAAAAAAAAAAATGATTCAAACTAAGTGCCTTTAGTTGTAAGAACCCAATATTTCATTAATTAAAATTTTATTTGGTTATAACTCTGAAACCACCAAAAGAAGTACCACTTATGCTATATCATTGAAAAGTTCTCATTAAAGGCTTATTACTACAGTTAAGAAATAGTCCAAAATCCTAATTTTTGGGATTTTAGACTTTTTTTAGACACATTTGGTTCAGTGGATTGCATTCAAAAGGGAAGGTGCACAAATAGACGTTACAACAGTCCTAAATCCAAAATTTCACGGCTAATCGTTTTTTGAAGTACGCGAGATACGAAAATACGTCACGCCGAACCTAATCAAAATGCATACTGTATTTCCATTTTTTCAAATGAAATCTGAAAATCTAAATTTTTCGCCATCACAATACTTCATTTACTTCGTACAAGTAAAAATAATGTAAAGTAGTACTAATTTGTGTAAAAAATGATTATAGTTTTTTTTTAATTCAGTCAAACGTTAAAGATCATAAACAATAAAAAATGTAAAAAAAGTAGAATTTCACAAGGATTAAACATCAGTGTGACGGAAATAAATCTTAAATTTTAACTCGATACTTATTCGAGTACGCGTATCGCGTAACCGTTCCACAACGTTTCCGACAAATACATTCTATCCACACACTAACGCCCTACAGAACATAGAAGGGCTATGTGTGAACCGCAACATATGTAGCAGACAACCGGATTTCGTCGGTCACATCTGATTTGCTTAATCGTATTAATTGTATTAACATGCTTAAACAATTGATGTAATCTCACCAGTTACTACGATCTATCTATCGAAACAATTGACATAAAGGAACAAAATGGATTGATCGATCGTCTATTCAGATATACAAACAAGGATACAGAAGTTTAAAGTATAAAGTTTATGCTGTTAGCCGTTTAAGAACTAGTTAAGCAGATAAAGTTATGAAACTTTTAACTACGATAGTCAGGACTAAATGTTCTTTAAAAGGACTTTAATAAGTGAAAAGTTTAAAATTGCATAACTAAAACTAGTTTTGCAAATTTATACGTGAGTACGCGTAAATTTAAAAATTATTATCAGATATTTAACTAATATGTTTTCTGAATGATTTGATAACTCTTTGTTTATTATTTCTAAATTAGTTTTAATAAAATATTCTTTGTTTTACTTTCTTGTAGGAAGTATTGTAATCGCGAAATATTTCGGTTTTCAGATATCAAAGGAAATATCTATTTTGACCATCCCTGAATCCATTTTGACTGGTTTCGGCGTGACGTCTGTACGGAAGTAGACTATGTGACGTACGTACCTAGGTATTTCACATAACTCAAAAACGATTAGCCGAAGAATGTTGAAATTTTGGATTTAAGATTGTTGTAACATCTACTTGTAAATCTCCCGTTTTGATTGCAATCGACTGAGACAAGAAAGACTGAGTCAAAAAAAGCTAAATTTTGGACTTTTTCTTGACTGCAATAATAAGCTCTCATTGAAAGAGTTTTTTAACGATATATCATAAGTGGTACTTATTTCCATTGGTTAAAGCCAAATAAAATTTTGATTAATGAAATATTTGGATCTTACAAGTGTACACCACATCGGTTCGAATCAGATTTTATCTCCTTCTTTTAATTTTTTTTTTTAATTTAAATATGTTGATTTATTAATAACTATTAACGCTGATTGTAAACAAAATTTTACGATATAAAATAATTCAATTAAAAAATCAGACGTTATTAAATAAAATTTTATGTAGTTTTCATTTTTTTTAAATGTGTATATGTAATTTAACAGGCGTACAAGGAAGACATGTGATATCCACATCAGAATATTTTCTTTATAAAGAAGTTTACAGAAATGAAAATATAAAACACTGGCTGAAACTTAAAAATTACAATTCAATACAACAACAAATATCTCACGTCAAGCTTTTACGATGTAAATTATATTACAAGGATGGGTGAAGTGGTTCTTCTTTGGCTTTTTTAACAATCCGCATGAATTCTTAGACAATATTAATGACCCTCAAAACCAACGAATTACAGAGAATATTCAGGAACTCTTTTTTGCGACACCGTCTCTTTTTTTATCACAAGAATATTATAGTAATGGAACTAATGAGATTTACACGATTTAAGAACGGTGCTTAATAAGGTAAACGTTTGTAAACTATTTTTTTAGGAGCTAACCGGGCAAAACGTTAAAGTTTACTTTAATACATTTTTATTTAAAGACAACTATATTTATTTTTAATATATTTTTATATGATTAAACAACAATATATTAAACAAACCAAAAACAATGGAAGAACTGTTGTTATTATTCTCTTCTAACACATATTCCATAACAATAAATTAGATTTTCAATAATTTAGTATTTTATGTTTTACAAAGACATGAGTTCATATCATAGCAGGTGATATTATTACTTCATTTCAATTTACTTCTAAGAACTTGAATTTTAGTTGAAATCGATTATTTATATTCGTAATTTATCTTGAAATTTAATCTCTAATTAAAAATCGTCGATCTGTAATTGTAAGTCTACCTTAAAGTAAATAAACTTGAATGTCTATATATTTCTTTGTAACTATATTCGCTTAAACTAGAGTACCGCTACGTAAGCCCACCGGGCTGGTCTAGTGGTTAACCCATCATCGCAAACCAGCTGAATTTATAGTCGAAAGTTCTAAGGTTCAAATCCTAGTAAAGGCAGTTACTTTTATACGGATTCGAATACTACATCGTGGATACCGATGTTATTTGGTGTTTGGGTTTCAAATAAGCACACATCTCAGGGATGGTCGACCTGAGACTGTAAAAGACTGCACTTCATTTACATTCATACATATCATCCTCATTCATCCTCTGAAGTAATAACTTATGATGGTTCCAGAGGCTAAACAAAAAAAAGAGAGAATACCGCTAAATAAGTTAAACAGTTATTTAACAAATGAATTGGATTTCAGGCATATATTTAGATAATTCCATTACTGTAAGAACATTATGTTATATTTAAATCGAGAGCATGTCGTGTTTAACGATAGTAATATTTTTAATCAATGAAAAAGTTACTGAATAAAAAATTACTTTTTTTTTTAACGTATTTTTTGTTCGAGTGCTATATTTATATATTTGTGTCTTATTTTTTTTTTACATGTACACACACACGATTAAAGATTTGTTTGCAAATTGATTAGAACGCGTTTTATCTATCTTTATCATACATCTTTTATGTATCCTAGTTGTTTGTATAAAAACAAACTCAACAGTGTACTTAAGTTAGAACCATTCATTTTATCAGTCTCAGGTGGTTCATCAAATGTTTTCAGGCATATCTGTGCACGCAGAAACTGAGACCTTCTACGAAATGCGATTATTGCAGGAAGAAAATATTCGCAAAATACGCGTATGCTGCAGCATAGGGAAGCACGCATAACGAATTCAGCGTTCTTACCTAACAAAACATCATCGAGACTATGCTGAAGACTGTAAGACCGTGGCATGCGTTGTTTACGATGTGGTTAGAAACATCCGATCAAAGTTGGTGGAAGAAGTCTCGGAATGAATAATTCGTTCCATGTCTCCTTTGAGACAAGTCGCCAGCCACAAAGGCAATGTTAAAAAAGAACCGCAGGATACCAATGGAAACCCACCGGCTTGGTCTAGTAGTGAACTCGTCATCGCAAAATCAGCTGATTTCGAAATCAAGAATTCTAAGGTTAAAATCCTAGTTAAGACAATTGTCTCTACTTATTAAAAGTAATTACGTTTATACAGATTTTAGTAGTAGATCGTGGATACCAGTATTCTTTCGTGGTTGGGTTTCAATTAACCACACTTCTCGGGAGTTGTCGACCTGAGATTGTAAATGACTACACTTAATTCACATTCATACATATCATCCTCATTCATCCTCTGAACAGATGCTTCAAAGCAGCCCTTCAGTTGGGATTATATCGCATCCCTTCACGTTGGTGTCTATAAAACGTTTTCCCTCCACCCAAAAATAATGCTATCAGTATATTATCCAGATACTTACTTCTGTTTGTACAGTGTAACGCATAAACGGCAAAACTATTTTAAAGAAACTTTAAACTCATTTTAACTAGCAAAAGTAATTTAAAAACTGGAATTCCTCTCAGTTTTTTAAATAAACTAATACCTTTTTTCAATAAAACTACTTTAGGCAGACCTTTATTTGAAAAGCAATTTATATCTTTTTTAACCATCCTTTTGACAATTTCTGGAATTTACGTGGTCATAATGTATTTAATAAAATAAAATATAACAACAACTAACGGAACCCCTTTCTCGTTCTGATATGTTATTTAATTTACATGCAGGAATGAATTATACAAACCAACGAAAATAAAAATTTGAAACAATATTTGAATCATTATAATCGTAGGCACTCCTATAACCAAAACTATTTTTATTATTAATATACTTTAACGAAATGGTTGCATTTAATCAGTTTTACGTAATCAAATTTTAACATGAATCCGAGAATTACCTGAAACTTCAAACGGAGATTTCCTCCACATCTCATGTAAACAGATTTCTGTTACTAACAGGGGATCCACAAGAATTTAAGTAAAAAAAAAAAAGATTTTGAATAAATTTTTATACAAAGTTTTAATTTTAGAATTTTATCCTACCCAATACTGTTAGGTAAGGACTTTATATCCAAGGGGACATCCGGTAATTCGGATGTATAATGCGATCAGGGGTACAGCTTGATACAACAAGAACTAAAAAAAAAATAAAAATTAGAATATTCAACGATTAAGACTTGTTTTTTTTTCCATGAAAAATCGTACTAGTAATAATTTAGAAGAATGCTGAAAACTACCGAGTGTGAAATGATTGTAACTATTGTTATTAATCAAATCATTATCAATTATCAGTTAAAGATGGAAGTTAAATTATATTCAATGATACACACACACACACACACACAAAGAAACCACTTCCTCGTTAACGCTTAAAGGATACCGAGCAGTTGTTAAGTTAATCGGATTGAACATGCGTCCTATTTCGTATAACTTTCTATTAGGCGCTGCTATGCTGGTAAATACACCTTTAAGTATTTACGTGGTTATGGAGAAAATGATCGACCCAATAAATGGACTCTTTCGGTTCACTAACCATCCATCCTTCATTTCATTTCAGCTATTTCGTTCGTTCGTTCACTAAGCAACGAAGCTATCGCCTAAAAGCAAATTCCAAAAATTAACCCTACACCGGCTAAATGTATTTTATTCCGTTAAATTTAATGTATCAAAATTTATAATAAAGTAATTACATATTTTAATTCAAATTAAGTCGTGTAATTTGTATAAAATTCTCTTAATTTCGTCACAGGATCTAAATATATTTCATAAAAACTGATTAGAATTTAAAAAAATAATATTAGCGTAATTTTATATAAAATTACAGTTTTTCTCTATTACCATGTCTCGAAAAGGATACTTCTCAATATCATATAATTCTACAACTTGTAAAAAAAAGATAGCTAAAAACCAAAATAGATTCAAAATCGTTAAAATATAACATTATTTTAGAAAGTTTTCTAAAATGATCAATTCTTCAAAATCCATAATCATGAAGCGATAAATTTTTTTTACGGAGGATTTGTAAAAAAAATTCAAGTTAAATTTTTAAAAATAATTTATTTCATTTTTAAATAAATTAAATTTTACATAATAAAACATATTTATGGTTTTATAAAAATAATCATTTTTCCATCTTCATCTTTCATTTTCATTTGATTTAAAATTTACTATTTTATGTAGATTGTAGTATCCTTCACGTTTAATTTGTTTTATTATAATAAATTATTCTTAATTCTTTTATTTTACTTTAAATAAATATTTGTTCTTATTCGCGTAGAACTAACTGTTCTTGTATGTAATATCCTTTTGAACAATCGATTACAGTAGCAGAATAAAACCACAGTCCCTACTAGAAGAAATGTTTTGTTGCGCATGCGTCGGCTGCTAAAGAAAACCTTTCCTCCTACCAATACTATTAAAACAATTTTAAGTCAGGTATGGGAAGTCAACGTTTAACTATAAATATTTATTTATGAATAGATATACACTTTCCATAATTTACGATCGATTAATATTTCTTTTAAAAAAAAAGTTCATTAGAAATAATTAAAATTTTACTTATTTTCAAATGAACTCAGTCGATTCCATATTATTAAGAAAAGTAAAAGTAGTCCGCGAGTAGTAAACTTCTTTTTTTTTTTTAAATAAGAAAACTTGAGAAAATTTTTTTAACAACTTGTTATATTAAAAAGAAATTATTCTAATAGAAATTTAAATAATGGAATAACATATTTTCAAAGAAGTGTTTTTTATTTGTTAATATCTTTGGAATAATATTATGGCCATGTTTAATAATTTGTATTCGTATTAGAATAAATTTATGTAATTATATATTATTTTATACATAGTTGTGTCTAAATTTTAAAGTTATTATAAAAGGATGGACGGAAAATATTATTATAAAACGTAAAAAAAACTCGTTATCACAACGAATGTCCTCTTAACCGGAATAACTTCTGCCACGCAGCTAAATAATATGACAATGTATAATGGATAATTCATACGTATACATTTTCATGTAACGTAATTTATGTAACACAAGAATGTAAAATTCTACTAAAATGTGATGTAATCGTTTTCTCTAGGAAAGTTGATAAAGTAATGTATATGAAACGAAGTTATGGTAAGATGGAATGACTAATTAAATAAGTAAGAGGTTGTATCAAGAATTTTATACACCTTACAAAAAAGTAAATCCAAAAGTAAAACAATTCCAAATTACAATTTCCAATTAAAATTAAATAATCAGATGTTTCACCAAATCTATAACACATACACATATCTAATAATTCCTATTAAATTACATATACACAATTGTAAAAAACCATAAAATTTTATCTCGCTAATAACTTCACTATTAAAAACTAATAATTTAGCAATTGTATTCGTAAATACTGTGTTACTGTATACTTCATTAAAGAATTGGAGAATCGTATCTCACTTTCAAATGAAATAAGTTTAAATGAAGTTCAGGAAAAGATTTACGAGTATATATATAATTTAATAGTCATACAAGAAAGTCATGAAGTGTCCACATCAAATTTTTTAACAATTTGTCAATTTTATAAATATTATTAAGTTTCTTTATAATATGAATTTTTTTTTTTTATTTTTATTGATGTGATATAGAGTAAGTTAAATGTGACCGACTAAGTAATCAGAGTGCATTGTGTTTTACTTTATAATGTTATTATAAATAAATTTTTATGATAAATTTATGATTATTTTATGGTAATTTAGTTCGAATAATTAGCTGTTGCAATACGTATTAGCGTTGGTATTAAAAGAAGCTTTTAGTGTGCAAAATACACTAAGTTAGTTGTTCCTGTACATTGTTTGTAATCTCGTCTAGCCCTTTCTTTATTCTTTCTCTTTCGCTCCGATTTCTTTTTTCTTTCTTTTTTGTCCAGGGGACTCCTATACGTATACAAATAATCATAAATAAAAATGTTAAAAAGAATTAACAACGTATTTTAAATTTAGAACAAAAATATATATGTACGCAATTTTTTTTTTTTTTTTTTTGATTAGCAAAATTTGCCGTTATCAGTTCATTTTAATTATTTTACCCCTTGATTTTCTTCTTCTTTTTTCAAGAAGGAAAAATAAAATAATGAATAATGTCTTTCTTTTTCTTATTAACTTCCGATACCACAAAAAAAAATATTACTTTATAGGATGATATGTATGAATGTAAATGCAGTACAGCAAATTGCAAATTGTAGTCTTGTACAGTCTCACGTCAATCATTCCTGAGGTGTGTGATTAATTGAAACCCAACCACCAAAGAACACCGGATTCCATGATCTAGTATTAATAATACCTAGTACTGTTAAACTTAATACGTTAGCAGCTAACAGCAACAGCTGCAAAACTATGCCACTAATAAAATATTTAGTCAACTAATTTCCATCAATTTCAAGGTAATGACGAGATATACTAGTAAAATTAATCAATTCCATAATACCTATACAGATTATGGTAACCGATAAAAAATTCACAAACACAAACATATAAGTGTAAACATATATATTTAATCATTAAAATTATTCATAATTTAAAGTTTTTATTTTAAAGAAATATATTTTTTTATACGTAACAGTAATAATTATGTATATAAATTACTGTAAAGAAAAAGGAAGGATGATAATAATAGATTATATAAGTCAATATAGCAAGTAATAAAGACTAAATAACTGACACAATGCAAGCGCAAGAATGTAATATTACGGATAAAACCAACACGTAACTAAAATGTATATTACAGATAATACATTAAATTTTATTGCAAATGAACAGAGTGTTATCTTAACACAGATAAAAATAAACATACCCTGCGGATAGTATTTCACAAATTCCGGGATGAAATACCGCAGGGAATTTCAAACTATTTTCCAAAGAGGTGTGAATATAAAATCAGTAACTGAACACAGAAGACAATAGCCTACGGCAAGCAATTTTATATATTTTTATAGTTCGTTCGCTCAGAGATGTAAATTTTTGTAAGCTATTTTAACACTTGTAGTATACTTATCTTTAGTCGATGTAAAAAAAAACTACAAAAATGATTTTTTTTTAAACTTAATACAAACACCACACGTGTATTTATTTATTAGTAATACTTAAATTAATATACAAGAGAAACAATATTTATAATTTAATCGGGGGAAAAACAATATGAAATAAAAATCAAATATAATTATTTCTTTAAATGTTTTGAATACATGTGACATCTGTAAATAAATAAAGGATATTAACGTTGTTGATAAAAATATAATTGATATTTATACCATCAATAATTTTTAATACGAACGCACCTTTTTTTGGATAATAAAAGGAAACTAAATTAATGAATTTGAAGAAAGTAGAAGAAATAAAAAAAAGTATTAGATAAAACCGTTTTTATTCATTTCTTTAAGGTTAAATTCCTATTCAGAAATATCTACGCATTTAAAAAATAAAGAGAAATTCATCGTTTAATCCATTTTAATTTTCTTACACAAAAATATTTTTTCCTTCAGATACAATATCTATTATCATTGTAAAAAAAATTTTTTTTTTAAATCTTATAAAAATTCATAGTTAATTTATTACGTTTAATGTAAGAATTACAATAAAAGGGAAAATTAGAATCGTTCCTCTGTTTTTAAAAGAAAAAATTTGATGTGGACACCAAACGACTTTCTTTACGCCTATTAAATTACATACACATTTTTTGTTGCACTTCATTTAAAGTTTTCATTTGGAAGTGTAATACGATAATTCAATTCTTTAATAAAGTGGACACTTACACAATTGCATTGTGGTGGACACCATATTATATCACATATTTTTGTGGTGTTCGTATCAGGATTTTATATTAGTTTATATACTAATTTTGTTTCAGGCCGCTCAAGTAGTTACTCGTATGTTGTTTAAGTAAAAACGTGTCAGATCCGTAACCATGAATACATCGGTTCGAATACATGTACTGAACATTGGTCCACATATATATATACTTTTTGACATTTTTTTAATTGAAATATATTGATTTATTAATAATTATCTCTGTAATAATGTTTAAATTAAAATGAAAAGTACATAAAATTACTTTAATAACTATAATTAGATTACTTTAAAATCACTACTAACTTCTGATTTTTTCATTTTTCTAATTTTTTTTTATTGTTATTATTGAATTATTTATTGTAAAACTTTTTTTACTATCATACGTTAATAATTATTAATAAATCAATATATTAAATTAAATAAAAAGTTAAAAAAAATACATGTACATGAAGTTGGATTGGAACCGATGTGTCACCCCCTTGTAAGATCCAAATATTTTATTAATTAATATTTTATTTGGCTATAACTCTGGAACCAATGAATATAAGTACCACTTAAGGCATGTAATTGAAAAGTGTTCAATGAAAGCTTATTACTGCAGTTAAGAAAAAGTCCATAAACGAATTTTTTGGGGATTTTGGGCTTTTTTGGACACTTTTGATAGTCATTGCAATTAAAAGGGCTAGATGTTGCACTAAATACAAACTTTCAACATTCTACGGCTAATCGTTTTTGAATTACGTGACATACGTAAATACGAACGTACAGACGTTACCACGAAACTAGTCAAAATAGATTCAGGAATGGTCGAAATGGATATTTCCGTTGAAATCTGGAAAATGGAATTTTTAGTTATCACAATATACTGCTTTTATTTCGTACAAGGAAGTAAAAATTCAATTCTTTTCAAAGTAAAAGAGAATTTTATACAATTTTGCAACAGTTTTCAATGTACAACGTGATGCTACCATGGCCGTCGGGCCTTGAAGTACAATCCTTTTTTAATGTAGTTACGATCCTTTTTCCTTCATTTCCTTTCTACCGCTCCCCACCAGTGGTTGAATTTTCTTTACTTTATTTCTGATTTATTTCTTTTCTTTTTCTGTTTATCCTTCGGTAACACCGTAAGATATTACTTCAGAGGATGATATGTATGAATGTAAATAAAGTGTAATCTTATTCAGTCTCAGGTTGACCATTAATAACAGAAACTAACAAAAAAGAAAATGAACGGAATGTACATTTTCTGCTTTATGCGGTAAATGTTTGTTGTTTGATTAAATGAAACCCTAACATCAAAGAATACCGGTATCCACGTCTAGTATTCACATCGCGGACTGATAGCTGATGAATGCATAATTTTATTTTACTTTTCTTAAATAAATAAAAAGTTTTTCAGTTTTTAAATATATATCCAAAGGACAATATAAAAATATTAATAAGAAATACAATGAATCAATAAAAAAATTTGAAAATACAAATTGATTACTATTATAATTTAGGTATTTACACCGTATTGATATTGCAAGCTGATTAAAATCGATCGTAGCAAACCGTGATTGAAATTTGGTACATGCACAAATTCCATGAGGTCGAACCTTACTAAATAGTTTCGGGATTTGGATATCTACACATTTTCGATACATTATAATGTTTGAGTAAGAAATTCCATTTAAAAATTGTTTAGTAAATTTTAATATTATTTGAATCTTTTTGAATAAATGAAATTTCCGACACGAAATCAACTTTGAGAATATTCAGACTAGTTTTTTCTTATTTGAATATAACTTATAAAAAAAAAAAACGGTAATTTTCTAAAAATTATTTTTATTTATAGTCGCACCAACAATTTTAAACTAGTAGTGACTTATCAGTAAAATTTAACTGTTTTGGTATATTTGTATAGTCTTGAACAAACTCAGGTCGACTACTCCTGAGAAGTGAATAATTGAAACCCAACCAGCAAAGAACAACGATATCCACGATCAATCATTCAAATCCGAATAAAAATAACTACTTTTATTAGGATTTGAAACTGAGAACTTCAACTCCGAAACCTTTCAGATTCACGATCACGAGTTTACCACTAGATGAACCCGGTGGCTTAGGGGTAATTTAATTGATTACAAGAGAAATATTTTCTTCTATATTTAATTATTAATTTTATTCCGTATTATTGACTATTATTATGACATTCCGTATAATTGTGATTATACGGAATGTCTCGTAAAAAAAAAAAACGGGAAGAATTTTTGGATGTGTTCCGTAAGTGGAAATAAATTTTAAAAAATTTTATACAAACAAAGATCAAAAATCCTTTCGTTTGTGATACGTTTTTATTTATTTACTTTTAATAACTGATTCTGTTTCTAGACATAATCTAATACTGAAATGACTCTTATCTCGATTTAAATTTTTAATAAAGTATTTTTCTTCTGAACATCGGTCTATTTTTTATTTAATAAAAGTAAAATTTCTTAAAGAGTTGTTAGTTTCTTACATAATTAATTCTTATTTTCTCAGAAATAAATTCTTTATAAAACTTCGTGCTAAAGTTTTAATTATTTACAGACAATTTAAGAAGTTATTGTATATCAAACCTAAAACCTGATAGGAAAAAATCAATTTTACTAAATTTCTAAGAATTTTAGTATGGTTTCGTTTTAACCTAGAGTAAAAATTGGGGCGATATTCATAATAAACTATAACTCGAAAGCGAAGCGTTTACGTAAACTTTTTCCTTTACTTTCATTTGTAGAACAAGTACCAAAATCCGTTCAGTTTCTAAATGAGAGAAAAATTACATCCATTAATTTTTCTCTCATTTCTCTCATTAATTTTACCTACATAATAGATAAAAAAAAAAATCTGATGTCGATACCACTTTACTTGAGGAAGTAATGTAACAGGCGTATGTATATATATTTATATATATACTTTTTTTGAAGTTGGATTCGAACCGATGTGCCTTCCCCTTGTAAGATCCAAATAATTCATTAATTAAACTCTTACTTGGCTGTAACTCGGGAACCAGTGAAAATAAGTACCACTTATGATATATCGTTGAAAAGTTCTCAATCAGGCCTTATTACTGCGGTTAAGAAAAAGACCAAGATTCAAATTTTTTTAGATTTTTAGCTTTTTTTGGACATTGTTCACCTAATCGATTGCAATCAAAAAGGAAATGTACAACTCGATGTTATAATAGTTTTTAGGGGTTCCTGGGTCATGAAACTTCGAGAATGAATAAAAAAACATACTCCAATTTTTAACTGATTACCATACTTAGAGCATAGCTCTGAACATCATAGTTCATCATACTTAGAGCATAGCTCTGAACTATGATGTTCAGAGCTATGTAAAATTTTAACTTGCCAAGTTAAGTAGTAGTCCTGATTTCTTTTGTTTGGTGTTGGGGTCAGAAATTCTCTATATTTTCGGTCCATCACAGATCCGTTCAATCTTTGTAATCAGAGACAATAGAAATTATAAATAATTGTAAAGAAAATTCGAGAAAAACATTTTTTTATTTAAAAAAAAAAAAAAACTTTTACAAAGATAAAACGAGAAAGGGAAACTGGCGTACAGAGAGAAAGAAAAATTTATCAATTTAAAAAGTAGTCTGTCATTGTATTAAAAAAAAAATAGCACATATAAAATTATTACAACTCCTTTCAGCATTAATTATTAGAAGATAATTCATTTCAGTTACGAATTATCGGCAGAATCATACTTTATTATAACACAAATACTAATAAAAACGCTAGAAATGTTTTATTTATTTTTAATGAATGAACTTTAATTAAAAATATCTAAAATATATATCTCACCAATAACAATAATATTTTTCAAAGGTAAAGATATAATGCAATATGTACGGTTAAAGTATTAAACAGCAATCATTCCTCTCCAAGTCTGAGTCTACTCCAAACACAAATATAACGGTTGATTGACAGTCAGGGAAGGAGAAAATAATTTTTAGAGAAATTAATACATTTTAAATAACCATTATAAATTATACTTAAACAAACAATGCTAACTAAAAAAAGTCCATTCATATAAAAATAGAGCTACATCTCCATGAAAACTAGTTTTCTTTTATTAATAAAAGAGGAGGAAAATGGAAACCCATTAAAATATGTGAATGAGTAATAACAGTATGGGTTTTTTTTATAACTGAATGTTAAATAAAGGAATATTACTTTAATAAATAATCAGGCGAAAAGATAGTTAAATATAGGTTTCTCTTTGCTATTAGTAAATACATTTGAAATTAATGAAATAATCAAATTAAACAATATCGATTAATAAAGCGATAATATATTTAATGATCTTTTTTTATATCTAATAATAATGATAATTCCCTATTAATCGGAATAGTTCACTAAATTTTAATAAGGAAAAGAAGGGAAAAACGTGCAAATTAAAAGATTACCAAATTACTTCGGCGAAGGTTTTTCTTTTTACAAGTAATTTTTTATTTTTTTTATTATAATTATATTAATTAATTACATTAATATCTCAAACTTAAAAAATATACTGTTTAAAGAATAAACAACGTGAAATATTATTTAATAATCAAATTAAAAATAAAGTAAGATTTTTAATATTACGAATCATTTTAAAACAATTTTCAGATTAACCAAATTGGGTTTAATTCGTTTTACATATATAATACATAAGCTCAAATAACAAACAATAACCTAATAACCTCCCGAAACTTGTAATGTACCAAGTAGCAATCATACATTTCCGTATGTGATCGATATATTCCGTTCTATTTCTCAGTGAAAACATCATAAGATCATCTTGTATAAAATTAACCCACTGGGTTGGTGTAGTGATAAAATCGCAGTTCAACAGCTGATTTTCGAAGTCCTAGAATTCTGAGGTTTAAATCCCAATAAAAGTAAATTACTTTTATAAAAATCTGAATACTACACAGTAGATATCAGCGCATTTTGGTGGATGAAGTTTCAATTAATTATTCATCTCAGAGGTGGTCAGCCTCAGTCAGTACAAGACTCATCTAATTGAGCTACTGAGTTGTTTATTGTTTATAAATTGATCAGATTTCACCGTACAGATGACAAATAGAAAATAACTAATTTTTCCTTATATAATACAAAAATAGTAATACCGAAGTTAATGTTACTCTTGCATTATACTTACTTAATTGAATTCATTAAAAGTATACGTTCCATTTGAATTCGTTAATAATACAAGTATGAATTTATAAGATACTTCCAGAGAAAAAAACACGTAAATAAAAAAAAAACCAAAAACTAAATAATATATTAGAATTCATATGTTCATAACCAAGAAAAAAATATCCTGTAGATAAAGTCGTACATTTCAAAAAACAAGTATTTTGTCTCTTTAATGCTCCAGCTGACTTTTTAAAACACTCAATATCTAGCGCTTGTAATAGAATCTATCATATTAGGCCACTACGCTACGCAAAAATATTAATAATCAACAAAGATTAAATAAATGGTTAAATAAACTGTGTCTTTTATGATTAAAATGCTAAAGGTTTTTAGGATTTTATTGATTTATACTAAGTTGAGTTATTGATGTAAAAAAGTCAAGCGATAAGGCAAATTTTTTTTTTTGTTCCTTAACTAGTGTATTTATAATCGGCTCCTTATGTGGAATCGTAAGTAAATCGTTTGATAATTAGTACGCGATAGATAGGAGGTTCTTAAGAAACTTAAGTCAATCCATAACGAAAGTTATCAGTAAGGAATTATCTTAAAGTTAATTAGTAAAAGTAAATATCTGCCACACTCCATAGTCCATAAAAACAAATAGTCAATTAAAAAAAAAACACAAAATAATCAAGCCATAGCTAGTCGAACAAAGAACAAAATAACTTGTAGCTATAAAAAAAAATAG
Source organism: Zanna intricata (assembly GCA_010016005.3). Lineage (NCBI taxonomy): Eukaryota > Metazoa > Arthropoda > Insecta > Hemiptera > Fulgoridae > Zanna > Zanna intricata. Next base: position 23,012 of record JAAAKQ030149043.1, read on the forward strand.
AAAAGAAGTAAACAAAAATATCATCATTAGATCTGGAGACAGTAACTACAAAAGTCCTCCTAAAATCAAGCTTATGGAGACATTTCAACCTTCGGACAACCCAATGTTATCAAGCAGATTGATCGCTAAGTGGGTGATGTGATTTCTTACAGTTGTTGATATTTAACATTGTGCTGTCACACAACAACCTCACGAATAGTCGGAAGCTCCAGATATTATGTCATCTGCACGGTTAGAAAAAACAACTTTTTTTTTAGAATACGATAAATAAATTTACAATGGCCTGATGTCAAAACTTACTTATATAATATTATATGACAATAACAAAAAATAAATACAAAAATAAAATGAAACTTGGTTAATGACCACTTTATAATTGTTTACGAATGAAAAAATTACTAAAATTTTATTAAATTTCATTGTTAATTTTTTTCTCTGTTTACCCTACGGAACCACCATAAAGTTACTTAGAGGATGATGTGTATGAATGTAAATGTTCTTCTATAATATCAGGTCGACCGCTCCTGAGATGTGTGGTTAATTGAAATACAACCACCAAAGAACACCGGTATCTACGATCAGGTATTCAACTCCAAATAAAAGTAACTGCCTTTACTAGAAGTTTCTTTGTTTCTACGTTGGTCTATATAATCACTAAAGGTAAGATATTTTTCTCTTTAAAATGCCTATATAAATAAATTTGAAACACAAATAAATAAATATAGAATGCAAGAATATTAGAATACATTTTTTAAAGCAAAAATGCAAACGTGCAATCACAGAACTGGACAGTCGTATTATATTGAAATAAATGTCACACTACTAAGTGAAATAGGATTCAACGTTTTCACTTATTAGATGTTACTCGTATTATTCATAAAGAACATTGATAGTGTTCAAAAGTATTATAATATTATAGTAAATATATTATTAAAAAAGCATTTTGCAAGAATTCTTCTACGGAAATGAGCAGCCAAAGAAT